>JAXIVH010000005.1:17042824-17067824 GCA_036785325.1 Urophycis tenuis | reverse complement strand
TTAGCATCTGGCCGACTATTGTTGTGATTCATGCTAAGCGGACAGCTTTTCAAACAGCTGATGGGGGTGTAAGAGTTGTGTTGTAATCAGCTCGGTGTAAACCCACCAGAGAGTCACTTATCAGACCGTGTGCCGCGCTTCTTCTGCAAATTCAATTGTGCGAAGCTTCATTTCTCATTGTTTATTTTTATTTCTTGCGAGACAGTTTTTCATTTATGCTGCACTATTGAAGTTGACTGGGAGAATCGGGGTTATGAGCGTGCGGTTAGAGGACAATCCACAGCAGAGAAGTGACGTGTCCTTTCTCCTTGTAGCTGGGTATGAAGGAGTGCTATTCAGCGGGGAACAGAGGCCTGCGTCTCTGCACCCTGCTACGTGCGTTAATGGCATGCTGAGTGAGGTCATTTATTTCAGCTTATTAGCCTAACTAGAAGGACGGAGGCGTTATATCCATGATAATCATCAATGTACTAATGCTAATGGTGCTGCTTGGCTAATAGCGACATGCGAACGCTGCGTATGTGTACTCATTATGTTTAACTTGCGTGTATGTCAGCTGTATGGATGATCTCAACACAGAGGGAGGGGTCACAGCAGCTGTGCTCTTCATGCATCTCAAGCTTTCACACATTGAACTTCATAGGACATTAATTCATAGAACCAGCTGTTGGACAGATGACCAGCACGTGAATTCAACATTAGCCAACTAATAGACCTATAATTAACACTTCAAAACAGCAGATAAATAAGCTATTGTGATTAACTTTGCATTTCCACCACTAGTTGAACTTTGGCATGTTTTCACCATGAGTTGAACTTTGGCAAGTTTTCACCAAGAGTTGCACTTTGGCACGTTTTCACCATGAGTTTAACTTTGACATGTTTTCACCATGAGTTGAACTTTGACATGTTTTAACCACAAGTGGAATTTTGCATCAGTCAACCAGTGGAACTTTACATTTTCACTAGTGAAACAGTGTGTACACAACTCTTCATCAATGACTTTCCTTTTAGACGTTGACTAGAGCAGAGCATAGAGAACCATGAGGCAGAGTATTAACAGTGAACATTAATGAGCCAGGTGAAGGCAATAATCAGAGGACGATATGCACTAACAAGAATTTGTTGGAAGTGTGCGCTATGTTGTACACATACTAACATGGCATGGAGGAGATCTAGACAGCTGGCTCCCAGTCTCTGTGTTCAGCAAGCTACATCCACACTAATGCTTGTCAAAAGATATGTGGCAAGAATACCCACCCTGCTCCCTAATTAGATGACACTAGCAACATAAGGTGTGGGACGTATTTTTCATGATAGGGATTCATTGGAAGTTACTGCTTTCCGTGTCTGACCATTCATGGATCATTTTGGCTGAACTCATGAAGCATACTGTCACCTGCTATCAACACTAAAACAGCTACCCACTGGAGCCTTACATGACAGTGTGTAGAATTCAGTGGCATTTTGATGGAATGACATAGTATACAGAAGTATGTTTTCATTGGTGTACAACACATACAAATAAGGGGGAGGGGGGGAGGATTCAGTGGGGTACAATCTGCCACCTCAGTGCTTGCTGCCACCAAATCCCACAAAATGCAATTTTAAAGTGGTCAGTTAAAAGCTTTTTCAATTTTTTTCACTAAAATGTTTTCACCAAAATGTATTTACCAAAATGACAGATCAGATCAAATCAGATCAGATTAAATCCTTTTTAAAACAAACTAGCAGCCACTACCTGGATTGGGCCAGTTTGTTAAGACCCAGGTTAAGTGTTCACATTGTCAATGTCAAGATGCAAATCAGCTGTGATAGTTGGCCATCAATATTACAAATGAGTGTTTTAGAGCTTCCATAGCTGTACCTTTGCTTTGTCCAACCCTGCCCTGGTCGTGGCAATAGTGCCCACAAATGAACAGATCTGCAAGTTTTGATTCTGTGTTTATAAGCCACTGTGCATGCTCAAGGACTTAGAGACTGAGCCATGCAGCGAGAAAATATGAGCAAAGGCAGTGGCTACGTGATAGGGTGTGTGATGATTCTGAACTCAAAAGCACAAGTGTAGTAGGGTGTGTTTTGTTTTTTTAGCCACAAACACCTAATGATATGTACACTTGAATTCACAGTATGCCACTATGCCTCAGATAAATGTGTACCTGCTAAATGACTAATTAGTATATCGGATTCCAGTGTCCTTCAGGAGCATTGGACGCCTCACATCAGTCTTGGCAGAGCTGCTGAAGCTGTAGCCCCTCCCTACGGTATGTCGTCAGGACCAATGGCCGTGGAATCCGGCGGTTCGTCTCTGGGATCCACATCCTTCATGTACGTGGCCCTGGGCAACAGGCAGCGCTTTTCAATCATTGTGTGAGGCACCGCAGAGAGCGGCGATAGCAATGTTTTATAACCAAAATACAGGAGACAGGTGAGGAGACAAGGTGAAGAGACAAAGGGCGTAGACCAGGGGAACAGACAAGGTGAGGAGACAGAGTGAGGGGACAAGGGGAGGAGACAAGGTGAGAATTGCAACAACCTCTGTCCTGGTCTTGAAGCTTTAGTGAATCACATTATCGAACATGTTCTATATAGAAATTATAAAGCTGTTATTGTTAGTGTTTTCTAATAGCTTTATTGATGTTATTTGCATTACTGCTACTTTAGGCTCATTGGTACAGATCTGAGGCTCATTATGGGAGTTGTGAATTGACTGGAATAAACAATAGGTATAATATACATAAATGGAAAAAAATGTATATGTGTGTGAAAAATCACTTAGCTAGAGTTAGTTGTGAGGTGGCTCAGCAGAGTGGTGGAATGAGGCTGCCTGTTTGACCACACGGATGAGCACACACACACACACACACATGCATTCACACACACACACACACACACACACACACACACACACACACACATGCATTCACACACACACACACACATGCATTCACACACACACAAACACACACGCACACACACACACACACAGACACACGCACACACACACACACATTCACACACACACACACATGCATTCACACACACACACACACACACATTCGCACACACACACACACACACACACACACACACAATCATACCTCGCAGCAATGCCTCTATATTCATGTGAGGATTATAAAGAGGTAGCGATAGAAAGACCTTTACAAGAGAGTTGTAAAGAGGGAGGACGCTGTTTTTCATTTGGATATAGATATTGTTTTGGAGCAGATTAACCAAAAGTATCACATCGTGATCCCGGGCGATGGCTGGGAGATATAAAACATTATGTTCTCTGCCTGGATGTATTGGGTAAGCACAAATGAGAGTTTTCACAGACACAAATTGGGGGTGAAATATATTTCTCTAACAGCATCAATCAATGTCCAAAATTATTGTCAACACATTTTCCCTGAATGGTAAATATCAAAGTGGATCAGTTTAATTTGAATGAAACATGTTATTGAGAATAAAACTTAAAATGCCGACAGTACAATACTCGGCTGCTTCATTGAGTATTTGGGGATATTTATAGTTGGTATATTTCAGGGGGATAAACAGACGTGTTTTTTGAAAGGAGAGGCATGAATGTCTTCAATTCTTCAGACTTAAGCTTGGGATTCTTCTCCCTAATATCTGTCCCAGCAGGCACTGCTCTCTAAATACAACGCTTTAAAAAGCACCCGGCATCAATACACAAGTCTGCTGCTTCTCTGCATGCCAGCATCTTTCAAAAAAAGCAAACATCTCTACACGCTGCTCAGATGTTTGTAGATAAAAATGATATACTGCCTCAAAATGTCTCCCCTTTCGTTCCATAACCTAGTTTTTCTTATGTTGTTTTTTGTCCAGGAATCTTATCAAAAAACGTTTCCAAACAGCGTCAACATATCATGGCAATACTTTGGAGTCCATAAGCTTTTGACGTATAATATAAAGGAACCTGTATTGATTTCCAAATCGATGTGTGTCAATATGACATGGCACTTAATCAATGTTTTTAAAATATGAATTCATGGGCAGCCATGGGACTTGGCGTGGGCTTGTTATTGAATACCGTACTTCACTCTGCATTATGCGTTGCCATAACAACACGTCACTCTCTATCTTGCCGGAATGACAGAGCCCTGAGGCGATGTCAGGTTGTTACAGTAGAGGACGGGATACTGGTCTATACTAATGCCATTGTAACCATGTCCCATCCAAAGTAGCCTCCCATTAATCAGTAATCCAGGATTCCAAAGCTGCCACATCTGCTAACTGAATACATGTTGAGAGCTCTGAAGTGGCTGTTGAGTGATATGGAGACCTTGGGGTTTCAGAAGGTGGAGAGTGTAGTGGAGGTGATGGTAGCCGCGGTAAAGCCTTCCTCCCAAACGCCTGGAGGAGGGAATGGACGAGGAAGCAAGCGCCTGCGCTCCGTCCTCAAAGCCTTGTGGTTACAAGGCCCGACTTCCGGCGCTGGGGTTGGCGGTTCGAACCCCACTGCTAAGGTGCAGCTGAGGACTGTTAAACGTGCATGTCTGCAAGTGATGTTGTGGAGGCAGGATATTTAAGTTGAAGATTAATTTATTCATTAATTTTAGCTTTAATATTGCCCACATTTCACTCAACAAAATGAACACTGAAGTCACATCTGCCAAAGAAGGAAGCGTGTCTGTCTATAATGATTCACAATTGCAACAACTGTGGGGTACTAAGTCTTTTTAAATCGCTTTATGGAAAGTGGTATGGTTTTGAGCAAGGTACCAAATTCCAAGACATTCCTAGTCATTCTCTGTACTCGCGACCTCTTGTACTGGACAGGATTCGTATTAGAGAAGCAAAGTTCAGAGTGTATCTTGCATTTGTAATATGAATCTTGTCCAGCTGAAACAGGGTTACAGGTTGCATTGCATGCAGCCCTATAAATGATACATTTTCTTCCTGCTTCCACCCTCCCTGCCTCACAAAAACTCCTCCTAAATCACGTAGTCAGCCGAGACGTGCTCAAACAGACGGTGTAATGATTCTTTTTACGCCCACCATTGGCTTTAAGCACCATCTCATTTAAAAAACCCTACAACAGCTAAATTTGTCTTGGCTTCTGGTGGACATGAACCTTTCAAAATCTCTACACCACAAGAGGGAGTATCCACCAAGATGTACCACTGTCAGATCAGCCTACCAAGTGCTGCAGTCCACTGGGTAAGCTGAATGTATGATCTATACATTGTACATCTGGGTGGACACTCCCCAATTGTGATGTCACAATAGGGATGGTTTTGAATTTGTTTGGTAACACTTTACAATATGGGTAAGTAAACATGAACTAACTTTAGTCAATGCAGTAATTAGCACTAACTAATAATTAACTAACAGTTTGAGTTTATCATCTCAGTCAAATTCGACATTGTCATCAACGTCATGAGGACGTTGTGATGAAGTCTCTCAGTGATGTTCAGGTCTAGGCCAGATCACAGCGACGTGGAGATGATTTAGATGTCATGTTCAGGCCCTAAAACAGCCAGGTCTACCAGCTGGTTAGGTCATTAAAGAGCCGTCTAGCGGTCCTCCTGGTGATGAAATCATCCCCATATCGGTTGTGATTTGGCCTCTTCCTGGACGTCACAAAGACTTCATCATAACATCATCATGACATAACTTGACATGCTGCCTCCCTTTTACTAATTTGCATAGTTGGATAACTAGCACTGTCTACATTTTGCAATAAATAGCACTGTCTACAAATCAGCCAATGTAAACATGAGCAGAAATGTAGAACTCAGTAATTTTGCAGTACAAAAGCGTACTGAGAATGTATGTACTTCATAAAACCACATAGACTTGAACAATTAACATGAATAAAACTCGAACAATTAACACATTAAACAATAGCATCCAAAGGGGAAACACCAGTGGACATTGAGGGAGCCATCAGGGGCCCGGTGTGTGCATGGGCTGTGGTCACAGGGAGGGGGCTTCATCAGCTGTTACCTGCACTGCTCTCATCATACCCCCCGCCAACCATGTGTCAGCCACTGAGCAGCCCCACCGTTTCACAGCTTCTGTAATTGAACATAATGAAGTCGTAATGAAGTCAGCTATTGTTATTAGCTGGTGTTGAAGCAGAAAAGGTACGCACTATTCTTCCACCTCGGTCGGCGTGGAACCAGTTGAAAGTGAAAGTGGGTACTTTCAATGATGTGTGGCTGGCAGCTTAGCCATCGAGCAGTGTGCTCGCTGTGCACATTCGATTGACACAGCTAGCTTAGTCGGAAGTCGTGCTAACAGCGCGTTAGCTATAAGTTACTTTCAATTAAGTACGTACACTCCCTTGCCAGTTGAGTTTTGATTCAAATGTTCATTTAATGAAGGTAAGGTAGCACAGTATTTACTTGAAAGAGCTGTGATGCTACACCCAGCATCAGAGTGGTGCTGCTGCAGGCTGCAGAAACAACTGGACTTGTTGTAAGCAGAACCCGCCCACTTTTTTCAAAACTCGCCAAAAGCATCAAAGTGAATTATGAATTATTATTATTTTTGTGCGCATTCAAGAAATGCTGGAAACCATTAATTTACATTAGTTAATGCAATAATGAGCATATACATAATGTATTAGCATAGGGGATAGGGTTATGGTTAGGGTTAGCCCTTACCTTATTAAATAATGTATGAATGAATTAGCCTTTGTTAACATGAACACCATTAGTAAATGATTACCAGACCATTAGTTCACTGTTAATTAACTGACTGCGGCTGTTGATGGCTAATCAAAGCCTACATGAGAATACTTAGTTGAACTGATCAGACTCTGACACACTGCTGTCTTTGTTGACCTGAGAAGCCCATTGACAGTGCCACGGCGATGATGGGTGTTGGTTGTCAGTAGCATGCTACCATGGTAAGCATTGGCCCCGATTAGCCTGCTACCATGCTAACTTTTGGTTGAGCATACCGTGCTATCACGCTAAGTGTTGGTTTACAGTAGCGTGCTACCATGCTAAGTGTCGGTTGAGATTAGGATGCAGGCTACCTGCTCTATGTGGCGGCCATGGGGCACTCTAGCAGGCTATCTTTGTCTCCTATTGTGACCCTCTTCAATTAGGAGCCGATCATGCGTGAAATGAAATCCATTTGTTGTCGTGTAATAAGTGGACTGTCTCCTCTGTTTATTTCCCCCAAATTCATTTAGTCATTGAATCAGTCACTCATCGTTCCTAAATGAACTCATTGGAAGTCACCCACATGCCTTCAAAGGACAAAGGACAATACTAGTGTGGGGTCGCTATTATCTCAAAGTTTAGAGAGCTTTCTTTCAGAACTGTCCTTGCTCCTCCTGCTCCCCCTCCTCCTCCTCGATAAAGAGGAGAAGCAGGGTGGCTTCAAATGGCCTCTATTTGACCACCAGGTGTGATGTGCATAAGCCATCAACATCTGCCCCTATAGAGACATTAGGAGTTGGAGTGTCCACCTGAATGTTTGATGGACAGACCAACCTACCAGCCTAACCTAGCCACTGTACCGAATGGTGCAATAATCTTTCTGTTGTACATCAGAGTGGACACTCCCACTTGTGATGTCACTCTAGACGTACGTAGATTTATATTTTGAAACATCACACCTGGTGGTAAAATAGGGGCCCTTTAAAAGAAACAATACATAGCAGTGGTTTCTGCCATTCATTTCCCTCACCTAAATTCCACTGGCCAGGCAAAACCCTGTCATTTCAAAGCGTAAATGCTGTATTTAACGGTCAATGGATCCATGTAGTGTGATTATTTCTGATTAGGACGCGTATGCTAGGATTAACATTTCAGCCCCATGAAGAGCGGATTAACACCCTGGGAGCAAAGAGAAGAACGCGGCAGAACAATCTCAACATTGGTCTCGGTCCCCGGTGTCAATGAGCTAATGTTCCAATACACCGTCTCAATTATCCACCGCATCCAGAAAACTAGAACCAACACACAGGCCGTGTAATGTGAAGTGCTAGCTAGGTTGTTAGGCTAATGAGAGCGTTTCCTTTTCTTTGTTGTCCCTGCTTTTAGAAAGATGGATGGCTGTAATTATTTTAGAGCTTGGATGTTGAGCAGCTAAATGTGGTGAACCCATTACACAGTGTTTGAACTATAGAAGGAAAAAACACACTGTGGATATGACACACATTTGTGTGATAGTATTCTATACTTTAATAGTTTCAACTACACTACAATGATCACTTGGGAAAAAGTGTAGAAAGAAGAGGGGGAGTTGAAAACGTGGATTAGGTTTTTTTTGTAGGTGCGTGTGGATGGTACAACATGAGAGCTACTAGGAGGCCTTTGCTTTATATATACATAAAGTATATAGTGTATATATATGTATATACCACTTTATACATCTATACCTGCGGTGTGTGTAGATAAGGGCCGTCACAGAAGTGTTTAATGTGCTGAATCAACTCTTTTCACTTATGAAACCGCAGCGTTTAAACATTCAGCTTCCCCAAAGTGAAGGGCTGTTACAGAGTGTCCTTCACTAAAGGAAGTCATCACCTTTCTGTCCATCAAACACCACAGGTTCAGCACCACCACTCTACTGCTAGTGGTTGTAGAAAACAGCATATTCAGGGGGAAACACTATTGTTCTATAGTCTATGTTCTATAATAATATAAGAATGTTTTAACAAAAACATATTAGAAGCAACAAATATGCTTGATGAATGGCATTGTCAATTTTAATGTAAAAAAAAGACCAATGTCCACTTTATTTAATAAATATAATATATATATATATATATATATATATATATATATATATATATATATATATATATATATATGAAACTAATCCTGAGATCCTGAGGTGATGCGCTTTTCTCAGTACATTAAGCAGAACCCATTACCTAGCCCACAATGAGCCATTTAAAAGCCTCCAAACTTGTTGATTTCAAATGTCAAAGCCCTTAGGGAAACACAGAAGTAAGTTCTCATTGTATGCAGAAAGAGGAGGAAAAATAAATTTTCTCTGTGGTTAATCACTGGGTACTGGGCTCTAAATATTATTGGACAGGACACAGGAAGTGTTCAGAGGATATGGAATATTAATAAAGGAGGGGGGGGGCGAGTAGGAAAGAAAGCAGAACCAATTTCATGGATGTATCGCTTGGAGAAGGCCTGATCCATTACTGGACTGCAGTTGAGCTGACAGAACGGCTGTATCTCTAATAAACCTCGGTGGGTCTCCCACACACAGCAGGCAGGATCACATTGTGCTGCGTTCCCCTGAAATAATGAAAGTGCAATCATTCACAAAGTGGAAAACTAAACACGGAAATGGAATTTAGAGAAGCATTCTTCTTCCACTGCCCGTGTAACATAACTTACTGCGGTCATGCTGAGACGTTTCATTGATGTCCTCAAAACTCTTGGTTATTCCAGCTCAGATCTGTGGGGAGGCAGGAAGGCATCACACACAAAAAGGTAATTTTACTGGAATTGCAGGAGAGAGGGCTGCAGTATCTACACTATCAGTCCTAGAGAAAGTCTTGGCACAGCTCATCTTAATCCCCAGAAGATAAACTGTGGTGAAATATTCACAGTAAGAAATAAACAAATAAAGTCATGTCATTCAGAATTGGTTATTGAAGAGAGAAGTTGGGAGCAAAGAAAAGTGATTGAAAATTATAAAATAATATATTTTATTAGACACTAATAATTTAAAGCAATACTCATGAAAGAACCTCAAGGTGTCCTGACTGTACTGTGTGAGTTTATTCATGTTATTTTTTCATTATGTTATTTTGTCTATCAATTTCCCCTCTCACAGGTTGATTGGGAGCAGCTGAAACTAATGTCTCGTTATAAGAGCATGTACCAGATAATAACTTTAATAATAAGAATAAAAAACGAATGGCTGATATGAATAAAGATGAGAAAAGAAAAGGCAGTTTTTTTGTGAAGCACAAACAGTTTTGTTTCAAATGTTAAAATGATTCTGCTGTGACATTATCACCAAATAAGTTATGTGAAGAGCAAGGC
The DNA here is from genome assembly GCA_036785325.1 of Urophycis tenuis. Lineage (NCBI taxonomy): Eukaryota > Metazoa > Chordata > Actinopteri > Gadiformes > Phycidae > Urophycis > Urophycis tenuis. The sequence continues at coordinate 17,057,826 of JAXIVH010000005.1, read as the reverse complement.
GTTATGGGATTTGGAGTTGATTGTAGTGGGATGCAGTCTTCATCTGATGATCTAGTTAATGTGTTTGCAATCTTCTAGGAGTTTGAACAACAACAAACATCCAAGCTAAGTCAGTGTGTGTTAACGTGGTTAAGTGATTCTGTTTTGAGGTCACATGTTTGAGAGTGATTTTATGACCCAAAAGTGTCATCCCTATCCCCCCAAGTGGGAGAGATGCAACGCCCCACTGTAGGCTGAAATGAGTGAACATTTATCCGTGGAAGTTCAGTTGATGTATTAATGATTCATCATAATTTCTCACTTTTATTGAGATAAGGCCGATTGTTTATCGTGTGATCTCGCTTGTAACCCCTCTGCTTTTTCATTAATGCTTCTTCCAATTTAACTTGTTCTGTTCTTTCTCTGACTTTGCTCCCTTTATATTCCCTCTCAATGCCACACGAGAAGGTCAAGAGTTACACTGCATGTTGCTCTGTGCCCTTGGCTGCTGTCCTCCATCCTCCTCTGCCTTCTGTGGTTCTGCAGGAAAAAAACTCTCCTCACTAGAAAATAAACCATCATCTTCCCTAGAAGATACACTCTCTTTTCCTCTCGAAAATAAACTTGTCTTCTCAATGGAATAACCTCTTCTGTACGTCTTCTGAGAACCTTGGGGTACTTTTCTGCAGGAACGAGAACAAACGATTAACAAAGTCTGCGTAAATAATGCTCTGAATCGAATCACTGCATTTATAAACATAATATTAAGAAGGCAAATATAAGAGCACTCCACAACAAATTGGTTTCACAGATGGGATTCTGTTATGTTTGTGTGACCAATTGGAATGAACATTGACAAATAATTCACTGAACATTGCAGCTGAGACTCAACCACAGAACCTAACCCCTGGCCTTATCTTGATCGATAAAACAAAAGAAGCAATTTGATTAATGACCCCCAAGCCCCATGTGCCTGCACCTCTCAGTCATGCAGGCCCTTGCGATCACCATGCCATGTTTAGGTGTCCATTTAATAACCACAGTAGACAACCTTCTGTGAAACACGTGGCAGAGCATAGACAGACATGCTGCCATGGGAAACACAGGGTACTGACTGACAGTCAGCAGGCTGGCCCTGGCAGCTCGCCCCGCGACAGGCTGCTCGGCCTCCCATTATTCGCTGGCTTTGTGGGAAAAAGAGGAAAACATCTCCTAAAAGATGAGCAAGGGGAAAACCTGCACAGTGACAAGCAATACAAATCTGGCAGTGGCGACTATGCGGGACAGAAAGACATTTGGCGCAACAACATAGGTCTTGACAAACTGTGAAAACGATTTATTCGCTGCAAGAAACAGTGCACCCATCGTCCTTTTTCAGAGCGCTCACACTTTTTCCTCTGGCCACTCTGAGCACTTCTATTTGAAAATGTTCAAACTTTTCAGAGAGGCACAGGTGCTGTCACTGTCGCTCGATTTCAGGCAACCAATAATATAAGAAGACCCTTGGAACCAAGAAACTGAAGGAAAGTCTTGTTCTGGCTGTGTCTGTATATCTGGAGCTTCATATGTCAGACAGAAACATTACAGACAGTTGGTGCTCATGGTGAAAAAACTATGTCAAACAAATAGATACAAATTCAGATAATAAAAGCGGAGGGGAGTCTACCACACAACGGCAGCTGCAGTGGTGATACAAGGACACGAGACGAGGCCACTGTATGACAGCGTGACAAGCGCACAAGCACCTGCTCACCACACTCCCTAGCGCCCTGCCGGCACGTTTCTGCTGCAAAACAACACTGTGTGGACACGGGCCCTGAGATAGCAGGGAGGAGACAGAAGGTGGAGGGTTGGATAGTAGGGAGGAGACAGAAGGTGGAGGGTTGGATAGCAGGGAGGAGACAGAAAATATAGGGTTAGCTAGTCCTGAGGAGCCGAAAGGTGAAGGGATAGATGATAGGGAGGAGATGGGAGGTGGAAGGGTTAGATAGTAGGGAGGAGACCAGAGGCTGAAAGGGGGGTTTGAACCGGGGATTTTTGGTAGGTAGGTGGAGTAACATGCTTGGTCTTTCTCCCAAACTTTACTTGAAAGAACTTTCTGAAACAGTGCAGGTAAGACGGGTATGTTGCAGTGAGTTTCTGAAACGTCCTGTCTCATTGGACCGCAGACTGCTGAGGCTGGAGTTCTGTCAGCGTCCAAGGACCCTGCTGTACCGCCGTCACTCTGCAGGTTTACCAACCTGAAACTCTGATACCAAGACTGTACCACACCCTCACACACACACACACACACACACACACATATACACACACACACACACACACACACACGCACACATACACACACACACACACGCACACACACACTTACTCACACACACACACACACACATACACACGCACACGCACACACACACATACACACACACACGCACACGCACACACACACACATACACACACGCACACACACTTACACACACGCACACATACACACACAAACGCACACATACACACACACACACACACATATACACACACATACACACACACACACACGCACACACACACACACACACACACACACACACACACACACACACACACACACACAGACACATGCACAGACACACACAGATACACAACCTCCATCCCCACACCCACCCTGTACCCAGCAAAAACACACACACACACATACAAACAGCAAAAGCACAAAGGTGATATTTATTTGAGATACGCTGCACAAGGGAGCGGTGTATGACACACACACACAGAGGGACGTAGGCAGGAGAGAGGTACGAAGAAGTTCAGACACCATTATGTCTGATGCTACATGACCTCTTCATGGACAGCGTTTCGCTTTGGGTGGTTGAGCAGACTACTGTAGAAATGTTTGAAAAAGGAAGACAAAACATGATAACTACATAGCAATGCAAATGCACAAAATAATGAATCCGGCACAAGGCACTCGAGGATGTTTTCAATTTGAGAGTCTTTGATGGGCTGTTACATTAAGGGACGTGTACACCAACGCGTGTGGCCATCCTCTGGGTACCTGCTTCACTTTGTAGTAGAGTTGTTGTCCATGAAGCAAGTGATGAAGCCCAGGGATGCAACTACGGCATGTAAAACCTATCATGACTATATTAATAATACAACCTATGATATTACCATACCACTACATGATGAACACGCCCCCTCTAATGCTCACCCCTACTGCCGTCTCTAATGAAACCTCAGCAGGTGGAGACCCCTCATCTGCCCAGGTACTGCGGGTGCTTCTGTTTTCCCGCGACACAACCACCATCATCTACCATCTCCACCGCCGCCTCCATCACAACCACCTCCACCCCAACCTCCACCCCTTAACCCACCACCAGCCCCATCGTCTCTACTGCTACCCTGAATCAAGCCGTGGGGGTTTTTTATTTTTCTCACCTTGAAACCATTCAGCAATTCTGTTGATTATTTACATGAATGATGAACTTATGAACGGATCTTAAGATGGAAAGATGGATGATATACGAATGGATTTATCAATAATAGATGGATCATGTATCAATGGATGAACGATAGATACTGTAGAGAGATAGATGCATAGCTTGATGGATAATCATTTGCAGGATTTTGAGTTAAATAAAAACACAATGTGTTAAATAAAAGAACATAATTTTCCCCATAGCAATGTGACACGTTTGTACCTGTAAGTATTCCCTGCTACTACTGCTGAGGATAAAAAGGCAATCTGATTTTCTAACTAACACATGTAAATGTATCCCGGTATTAGTCCCCAAGTGCTGCGTGTGTGTTTGAGGTGCAGAGTGGATTTACATGATTAAACAACACTGAAAAATAACTATTCTTATCTCATTAGAGAAGAAGGTGCATTCGATGCTTTACTCTTGGCCACTATAAAAGTGGAAAAACCCAATTAAAAGCCAAGCAAGTTAAATTATTTCAATTAAACAAAAGGAATTAATGTATTGATTTGCTTCCACTTGATACTGAAAGTGTATCAGAATATGAACCCGGGGAAGGTCATTTCACAAATAACCAGCAGGACTTTATATTTAAAAGGTCAGGTTGGAAATTAGCAATTACCATTTATGTAGAAAAGGAGCATTTCAATTCATCACCATTATTGTTATTATCATCAGACATTGAATGGAATTGAAAAAAAAATTACATTATCAATGTTATTCAGTGTAAAAACAAATATAAGTATTTGTGTGCAGAAACAAAGTTATGAGGTGACTAGTGTGAGTTATTAACTACTGTATGTTGAAGTTGCAATACATTTCAACTAGCTCAAAGCTTAAAATGACCAGGACATATCTGTAGTCAATGCTGATTGCTTGTGATTCATATAGTGCTATCAATAAAATAACTTCCTCTAAATTAAAAAATGCTGGTTAGACTGTACCTTTTTCTTTGTTTACAGACAATCCTAAAACCCCTGGCACTCACGTCAGTGAGTTTGCATCACATGGATGCACAGCCACTTACAATGGACAGACCACGGCTCCATTCTGAAAGGCTCGCACTTAGTGACTCTGAAGAGCGGTGAGGCATCTTTCAATACGATGCTTACATGTAGACTGCGGACATGGGGGATCGAACCCAGAACCTTTACATCTGCAAATGAAAACACCGTAACCACCAGATGCCCCTATGTCCCTCTATGGTGTAGAAACCAGGTGTAGAAACCAGGGGTAGAAACCAGGTGTAGGAACCAGGTGTAGAAACCAGGGGTAGAAACCAGGGGTAACACACAAGGAAGCCTGAAGACCTTGTTTCGAGAAAGAGAGAGATGAATGGGTTAAAGGAGGGAACATGTGTGCTCAAGGCACAGGGAAGCCTGGTCCTATCAGCACCAAACCACCAGGTCCCAGACAACACATAGTGCTTCATCCTTCAGCCTGAAAACTATGAAGAGGTTGTTATTTTGGTAGTTGTATTCATTACTGATTCAGTACTGATTTGAGGAGCTGGTATTGTTGTCTTTATCTAACTGACATTGTAAGACACCATTTAGATACATTATTAAATATACTGGATACATATGTATTGAATCTCTTCATATAACACTTAAAGCAGGCAGAAATAAAATACCCTGACCTAATGAACATAATGGTATTGTGAATCTCCCTTCCAATTGTGTTTTAAAAAGACTGGTTTTGAGATGTGAAGAGATATAAAGACAGGGTCTAAACAGGCGGGAATGGTTGTGGGAGAAAAGTAGACCACCCCGAGGTGCTATACGCTACATTCAATCTAAAATGATGAGAGAGGTTATCATCTACACTGAATCTCTTGCGGATGCATTGTCAATTGACGTGCTTAGCCTGTTGCTGTGCTATCAAGCCAGCATCTCTGGTAAACTCCACGTCACCCTGTGGTTAAACAGGCTGAGACGGTGCGAGAACAATGTTGTGTAAACAGGAGCCCTGCTATGAATGGTTTATTCTAGGTTATATAATGCCATACTGTTCTCTTATGCTAGGCTGTGTTATGCTAGGCTAAACCATGCTATGATTTGTGCCTCGTCATGTGTTATATTCTGTTATTCTATATGCAATACAGACGGCGCCTGCGTTGGGCGGTGCAAGAGCCTTCTCGTGGTCGCGTTACCGGTGTGTTTGCCGGCTTGATTGAGGGCTCGGGGTTAATAGGATGCTGTCAAACTGTCCTCACAGCCCGGGCCTGCGAGGACGGCTCGGGCTGTAATTGTGATAAAGGTCTCCGCAAACACATTTGAATTGACTTTGCTTTGGCATTATTCCATTAATGAACATTGAATGTCACTATTATTATGTTAACACATGCACTTGACTCAGTGAACACTGAGCTTGGCTGCGGCGCTGCCAGTGATTCCTATCTCCAGCCATGACTGACTCTACTCCACAACTAATTAGCTTCCTCCATATGAGAGTTAAAATGAATGAACAATAAAAGACAACATAAGCAGCACAGGCCAACCAAACCGCGGGGCTTATAAACCCTGACAGACTGGTAATTATAAAAACAAATATGTCTACAGTTTAGCAGTTTTATTGAAAGATAATAATATGCAATGTCCCCCTTCCTCCGATCTCCCACACTGATGAGATCATCCCACCTTAAATTCCAGTTGAGTTAGTGCTCATCTTGCACTTGACTTGCATTATCTCCTCTGATATCTGATCCCTCTCTGCAGCCTCCAGACACCTACTGGGGGACCTCTCTGTGTGTTCCTGGTGCCCTGTCTGCTGGTACGGTTTAACCTGGTTTAGTCCCCTCTCTTCTGCTGGTCAGGTTTAACCTGGTTTAGTCCCCTCTCTTCTGCTGGTCAGGTTTAACCTGGTTTAGTCCCCTCTCTTCTGCTGGTCAGGTTTAACCTGGTTTAGTCCCCTCTCTTCTACTGGTCAGGTTTAACCTGGTTTAGTCCCCTCTCTTCTGCTGGTCAGGTTTAACCTGGTTTAGTCCCCTCTCTTCTGCTGGTCAGGTTTAACCTGGTTTAGTCCCCTCTCTTCTGCTGGTCAGGTTTAACCTGGTTAAGTCCCCTCTCTTCTGCTGGTCAGGTTTAACCTGGTTTAGTCCCCTCTCTTCTACTGGTCAGGTTTAACCTGGTTTAGTCCCCTCTCTTCTGCTGGTCAGGTTTAACCTGGTTTAGTCCCCTCTCTTCTGCTGGTCAGGTTTAACCTGGTTTAGTCCCCTCTCTTCTGCTGGTCAGGTTTAACCTGGTTAAGTCCCCTCTCTTCTGCTGGTCAGGTTTAACCTGGTTAAGTCCCCTCTCTTCTGCTGGTCAGGTTTAACCTGGTTAAGTCCCCTCTCTTCTGCTGGTCAGGTTTAACCTGGTTTAGTCCCCTCTCTTCTGCTGGTCAGGTTTAACCTGGTTTAGTCCCCTCTCTTCTGCTGGTCAGGTTTAACCTGGTTTAGTCCCCTCTCTTCTGCTGGTCAGGTTTAACCTGGTTTAGTCCCCTCTCTTCTGCTGGTTAGGAGATTGTATTCATCACATATGCATACAACTATGTGTAGTGAAATCTGGAGGATCAAACTCCCAGGAACTGCCCAATGCAGGTGCACTATATTTTAAAAAGCTATGCTATCAACACAATATCAATAATAATACTCAAAATAATAGATAGGTTAAAGTGTTAAAAGTAAGAAACTTGAAAGAGTAAGTACAACAGTGCAAATACTCATCAATTGGTGGTACTGGAGGGTAAAGTATGTCCTTCAAGCACGTATTACTCCTTATTCAAGGCTCTGATAGCCTGAGGGAAGAAACTCTTCCTCAGTCTCTCAGTGTGTGATGTGTGGCCACACAGGTGCTTGCCTGATCACAGCCACACAAACAGTGCAGCGCTGGGGAGGTGGGGGCCCTTGACTCCCCCTAGCTCTACTTACGCACCACCTGCTGGATTTGCTCTGCAGGGAGGGGAGCGCTGAGCCCATCACACAATGGTCCGCAGGGCCGTCCTGAGAGGAGCTGAGCCCTCACCAGGAGGGTCAGCTTCCCGACAGGACGCTCTGCACTGCATCAGAGGGGAAGGAGAGCAGGGCTCGGATTTCCTCAGACGTCTGAGATGATTTAGGCGCTGTCTCGTTCAATCTGGGTTTGTCTGGCTTAGTCTGGCTTCGTCTGGTCATGTCTGATTTAGTCTCTAGTCAGGTTTAGTCTGGTTAATTTTAGTTTAGTCCTGTTTAATCTAGGTCACTCTGGTTAAGTCTAGTTTAGATCAGTACAGTCTAGTGTAGTATTTAGTTGGATTTGGTTCAGTGTAGTTTGGTTTAGTCCAGTATAGACTGGATTAGTTCAGTTCACTTTAGTCTTGATTTTTCGTTGTCTTTCCTCATGTGGGTCCACAGGTTGTGAGTCATCAGGATACCTGAGTCAGCAGCCTCTGCGTCTCCCTCTGAGTTTAGTACGCTGTGATAACCAGGAGCCATGGAGGTCCATCCCTCTCTCTGAAGCTGGCTGTCTCTCTTTGGATGTCGATTGAAAGGGCTTCATTGGCATGGAAAATGTACATTTACATTTACAAAGCGGGTAAAATGTAACATAAAATACCCTCCCCTCTGCCTGCCGCTCTCTCTGCCTCTCTCTCTCTCTCTCTCTCTCTGCCTCTCTCTCTCTCTCTCTCTCTCTCTGTCTCTCTCTCTCTCTCTCTCTCTGCCTCTCTCTCTCTCTCTCTCTCTCTGCCTCTCTCTCTCTCTCTCTCTCTCTGTCTCTCTCTCTCTCTCTCAATCTCTCTTTCCGTCTCTCCCCTCAGACCTTGTTTGTCTTTGTCTCTCTGCCCTCTTCTATTCCTTGTTCTCCATTTCTCCTTCTCTCTCTCTCTCTCACTCTCTCTCTCCTTCTCTCTCTCTCTCTCTCTCTCTCTCTCTCCCTTTTGCCGTCTACATACCATCCACATTGACTTTGATTGATTGTGTTCAATTGGGGACAGACTGCTGACAGGTTTTATATTTATATTTATGTTTATATATACGTTTAGATACATCTATTTTTACATGGCTAAATTAACCTTCCACATGGAGAGGGGATGGATCACTGCGTTGTTCCCTGCATCCCGTTGGTCTCACACAGAGAAGAATGGCATCTGCTGTCCGGGCCAAAAATAGAGCACCAATATGGTGTGCACACGCTCAGACGGCTGCAGCAGCAGCGGGCGCAACGCGAGCCCTGGCACGCTCTCACCGGCAGGGCGCACGTCTCCACGCACAACCGGCGTGCTGCCGCTTTGAGAAGCACTTCACAAGCTGTGCGCCGACTCTTTAGTGGAGCGTGAGGTTGGATATCTGAAGAGAGAGTGAGTCATTCTGGCAGACTTTACCTCGCTCACTCGCTGGGAAACATAAATCCTCCTGGATGCATCCAGTCTGGAGCTTTAACCAAACAGTATCTACTGATGATCCAATCAGACTCTTACAATGGTGCCGCTGTCTGGTCGTGGGGGTTGTTCTGGTTGGAACAGTGGAGCATATATCTGTAGGTACACATTATTTCTCTATAGTTATCTATAAAAGCACACATATGCTGCTGACGCTGATTAACACTATCAGCAGCATCTGCAAAATACACCACTTTTGTCTTTTGCTTGTTCCAATGTTGTGTTTGTCATTATTGGCAAAGCGTTTGCCGGCTGATCGATGGGTGGCGGGAGCTCCCACAGACACCAGAGGCCTGCATCGACCCTGCAGCGGAAACCTTCAGTGTTTCCAAGGCGCTGCATAATTAACTCTGTGCGGCTGGGTTAACGTGTTCCGAGGATCCGGCCTGGGGATTGATGTTCTGGGTGCTGCCTATCACTCCCCATGAAATGTTTAATGAGTTTGATCAGACAGTTTGATCGTGGAAAACTGCAACTAAGCGCCTGGGTGGAAGTTAGCGGAGGAGGTCTGTTTGGCCTCTCTCCTCCCTCTCACCTCCCGTCTCTCGTCTGTCTCTTCTGGCCTCCCTTCGGATCGTCTTGGCCTCCCCTCCCGCTATTGTGCCTTCTCTTCATCTTTCTTCGACAGAAGACCAAAAATAATACTCAATTCATAAGACATACTTTCAGTTCTGTCGTCAATACACCATTCAGCCTTCACACACACACACACACACGCACACGTACACGCACGCACACACACACACACACACACAGACACACACGCACACACACACACTCGCACACGCGCACACTCACGCACACGCGCACACTCACGCACACGCACGCACACACACACACACACACACACACACACACACACACACACACGCACATGCATCTCTTCGTATTCCTTCTGATTGCAGGCCTTGCAGCGGTGGAGCAGCCTCGTTCTTCTGAGACACTCTGGAGGATTTTGTAAGGCGATTACAAGAGGCTCTCCTTGAGGCTTTTCATCTGCGCCGGGGCAATGTATACAGGCGGTAAAAAAGACTCCCAGGGAATAAATAAGTCAAACGTAGGCAGACTTCCTCCTCCTCCTCTCCTCTCTTTCATTTTCATATATCCAGGCCGGCGTCGCGGCGCTCGTAAGGATGATCCACGGCCGAGGGGCTGTTCAAATGAAACAGAGCGCCGACCACGCTGTGTAATTAACATGAGCAGGTACACACAGAGAGCCCTCCGACCCGACAGCCATCCCCCTGAATGGGCTGCGGGGCCCCGGGACCCCATTACATTAACTGATGAGGGTCATTCCTCATTCCTGCCCGCTCACTTCACAGTCATTACTGCTTACATTATCGACCGACGGCAGCTCTGCTGTACGCCCTGGGAAACACCTCCAGGTCAAACATGTCCCCTCCTCTACCCCGACTCCCTCTCCCGCTCCTCTCCCTCTCTCCTCTCTTGCTCTCTCTCTCTCCTACCCTCTGTTCCCCCACTCTCCTCTTGCACATTCCCTCTCCATGCTCTGTCCCTTTCGTTGCTTTACTCTTACCTCTCCTTTCTGGTTCTCGCCACAGACTTGGCTGTGTGCTAATGCCTGCAGTAAGAGTAGCAGATAACTTCTTCTTAATTGCTGTGCACGAGTACCTTTGCTAATTACTGTGTAGTGAGTACTGTGATTCTACATATCTGTGTGCTGGTATCTCACGTTTGACTAAATACTGAGTGAGAGATGGAAAGGGGGTGATGGAGATAGGGAGAGGGCTAGTGATGGAGAGATTGTGGGAGAAGAGGTGGAGAAGCAGTGAGGGAGAGAGAGAGTGTGTGAGAGAGAGTGTCTGGGGGGACAGAGACCAACTGAAGAACTGAATAGGTAACGACCAGCAAAAGCAATTAATTATATATCCTTTCTGTTTCATTAATACACCACTCAGCTTCCACAGCTTCCACGCATTACTTCATCTATGCAGTTGTTGAATTATAGAACCAATGTGTTTTATTAAACAATCCTTATAATTACAACCTCCCCCTGGGCCACTTCATCAGTACAACTGTGCCCAAGAGCAGTGTCTCTTCGGAGTAGAACCATACCATTTATTTATTCCTAATTATTTGTCATGTATTACTTTAATTGGGTTGCATTTTTGTTAAAAAATGTAAATGTATTAATTTACTGATCTATTTCTTGACTGTAAATTGTAATGTCGAAATGTTGTTTTCTTGATTCGTTAGTCAGTTATTTATTAATACATTTATTTTAAGAAAAAAAATATGTACAGGTAACTTAGTTGACTTGCTGTTAAGTCCCAGTTTGAGATGGTGTTCATAAGATAGGCTAGCTTGAGTTAGCTAGTGCTAGCTGGGTACTTAACTGTCATTCAAGCACAGGCTGGCCTCTTCTCCACCCTGGCTGCTTCTGGGATAAGGCTGTGTAACAACTCCTTTTCTTTTGACCTCCCTCCCCCACCTCCTTCATTTCATCTCTCTTCTTCTCTACTTCTTCTACTTCTCCCTCCTCCACCATGTTCTTCATCCTCATCTTTTTCCATCCTCCTCCCCTGACTTTCTTCCCCCTCTTCCTCCTCCTCTCTCCTCGCTCCTCATCCTAACCGACACGCTGCCCTCCCCAGACACCGTGGGTCTGCCCGTCACCCTGTTGGGACACGCTGCCCTCCCCAGACACCGTGGGTCTGCCCGTCACCCTGTTGGGACACGCTGCCCTCCCCAGACAGCGTGGGTCTGCCCGTCACCCTGTTGGGACACGCTGCCCTCCCCAGACACCGTGGGTCTGCCCGTCACCCTGTTGGGACACGCTGCCCTCCCCAGACACCGTGGGTCTGCCCGTCACCCTGTTGGGACACGCTGCCCTCCCCAGACAGCGTGGGTCTGCCCGTCACCCTGTTGGGACACGCTGCCCTCCCCAGACACCGTGGGTCTGCCCGTCACCCTGTTGGGACACGCTGCCCTCCCCAGACACCGTGGGTCTGCCCGTCGCCCGTGCCGTGCGGTAGGGGGTTGTGTGCATGGGAGTGTGTGTCTGGGGGTCAGGGTCATGTCAGGATCACAGTGTTTGACAACCAGCCAAAAGGTTCTGGGTTTGAGACCTCAGTGATCACGTTCTACCTGGAGGCATCACAGAGCAAGATGTCCTAGCCCCTGCTCCCTAATGTTATGGACTAAAAAACGTATTCACTGGACGATGATTTGGCTGTTAACATTACTTTGAAAAGAAGAGTGTGTCTGTATTTAAATTGTATAAGGGTGCTTTCAAAGCTATTTTCCAATTCAGATACATGACATGACTGAGCAAGCTCACTGAGGAGGAACACTGTGTGGACATTGGGTTTCAAACCCAGAACCTTTCAGCTGTGATTCAAACACTTAACTACTACTACGTTTTTTTTTTTTTTGCCCTAAATATGTTATTGCTACTTGTTTTTAAAATATTCCAGATTGTAATTGTGATCATAGTTCTTATAGTTAATAATATACTACATATATTGAGCCATAGTGAGTTATTTAGCAGACTTAAGACTGAAAATTTGATGATAAATGAATACATTAAAGGTAATTATACATATAATGATTTCACCCACCTAACATTGAACTATGCATAGGGTTCTTCATCTCACAGGATCAATTTGCTCAATCACAGGCATGTTATGTTATTATTCAGAGCCAATTATATCACTACAAAGAAACTTTTGTTTTCCAACTGATTATGAATTGATGGTTTGTTGAGCTCCTGACTTGGCTCTCATTTACACTGGTTCATTCTTTCAAAACAATGTTGGCTTAACAAAAGATGGGCCTGTGTGTGTGTGTGTGTGTGTGCATGTGCGTGTGCGTGCCTGTGTGTGTGTCTGTGTTTGTATGTGTGAGTGTCATTTAGCATATACAGTATGCTGTCATAGAGTGGCTTGGACAGTGAACAGCACCGAGCCCTACATGTGGACTGCAGACATTGGTGAGTGAGTGAGTGAGTGAGTGAGTTGGTTATTAAAAGCTAGCTGGTAGGGGTGAAACGGTACATGTATTCGGGTAGAACCATAATGTATGGGGTCCCCGCTGTTTGGATCAGTACTGCAAACAGAACAATACATAGTTATTGTAGCTAGTAAACCGTTTGCTATGAATGTAATTTAAATAAATAGTCTTATGTGCAGTGACTTGAGATGATGTTGGACAACTTGTGTCACTGTGTTCTCGAGCAGGGTAAGTTAAAACACAATCAGCTGCAGTGCAAAACATTCTGGCTTTTTGGACTGTACTGCAAATCATGGAGGTGAAGCCCTGCTGCAGCCCAGAGGGGCCATCTCATCCCCGATGCAGCCACAACGCCTGCTCCACAGCCCAGAGAGGCCATCTCATCCCCGATGCTGCCACAATGCCTGCTCCACAGCCCAGAGAGGACATCTCATCCCCGATGCTGCCACAATGCCTGCTCCACAGCCCAGAGAGGCCATCTCATCCCCGATGCTGCCACAACGCCTGCTCCACAGGAACACATGCATGTGTCCACGCTGTGCCCAACTGTGACAGCACCCAATCTTAACGAACCGTGTGTTTGGTGAACCGTTTTACCACTACTATGCAGCTTGCTAGTTAGTTAGCTAGTTAGAGATAGGGTCCGGGTGGGTGGGTGGTCTTTGTTAAGATCTAGTTTCTTTTCTCTGAGTGATGGGATCAAACTGCTGTATGCCAGACAGGTGCGACAGCTAAATTAAATGCTAATGCTAATCCTATTAGAATTCCAGGCAGCCAGCATGCATGGCTAATGGCAGGCGCTTGGGGCGGGATGGGAGTCATCTTGTTTAGGGAGACGGAAGCGTGGCATCCATCAAACCTCTCATATCAACCCACATCACATAAACAGCTGCATATATTCTTCATGGGGTTGAGATTGCAGGGAGATGTGGGAACTGCGCCACATAAATCACAGTGACAACACAATGGATCTGAGACAGAGGATGAGCCCCGCACTCTCTCCCTCTATCTCTCTCTGCCCCTCTTCCCCTCCTCTATCCTTTTTCCCTCACTCTACCCCTCTTCTCTCCCTCTATCACTCTTCTGCTCCACTATCCCTCTTATATCCCTCTATCCCTTTTCACTTCCTCTATCCCTCCTCGTCTATCCCTCCTTCTAACCATTCACCCCATCCTTCTATCTTCCGATCATTTTCTTTCTATTCCTACGTCTCTCTCTGTATTCCTCCATCTAATCAGCAGTCTCCCTCTCCCACCCCATCCCTCTCTGAAGTCTTTCACATGCAGATGTGGCTGTGAGGTGATATCATGTTATAGGGTGTTGTGTAATGTTATAGGTTATGTTGCTAGGTAATGTCATAGTATGGAGTGGGATGAAGCGTTATAGTTTGGGGTGAGTGGAAATGTTACAGCTTGTGGCGTAATGTCATAGGCTGTGATGGTAATGTCATAGGCTGTGATGGTAATGTCATAGGCTGTGATGGTAATGTCATAGGCTGTGATGGTAATGTCATAAGCTGTGATGGTAATGTCATAAGCTGTGATGGTAAGGTCATAGGCTGTGATGGTAATGTCATAGGCTGTGCTGGCAATGTCATAGGCTGTGATGGTAATGTCATAGGCTGTGATGGTAATGTCATAAGCTGTGATGGTAACGTCATAGGCTGTGATGGTAATGTCATAGGCTGTGATGGTAATGTCATAGGCTGTGATGGTAATGTCATAGGCTGTGATGGAAATGTCATAAGCTGTGATGCTAATGTCATAGGCTGTGATGGTAATGTCATAGGCTGTGATGGTAATGTCATAGGCTGTGATGGTAATGTCATAGGCTGTGATGGAAATGCCATAGGCTGTGATGGTAATGTCATAGGCTGTGATGGAAATGTAATAAGCTGTGATGCTAATGCCATAGGCTGTGATGGTAAGGTCATAGGCTGTGATGGTAATGTCATAGGCTGTGATGGTAATGTCATAGGCTGTGATGGTAATGTCATAGGCTGTGATGGAAATGTAATAAGCTGTGATGCTAATGTCATAGGCTGTGATGGTAATGTCATAGGCTGTGATGGTAATGTCATAGGCTGTGATGGTAATGTCATAGGCTGTGATGGTAATGCCACTGCAGCGAGCCCTGGTATTCTGTTCCCTGGACCTGTTGCAGGAGAAGCCTCCCGT
>JAXIVH010000005.1:16878909-17042624 GCA_036785325.1 Urophycis tenuis | reverse complement strand
AAACGCGTCTCCCCGGCGCGCTCCACCAGAACTGACATGGCCCGACTCTAACTGACATCTGACATCTCCTCAGCCTTTGTGGCGCCGCACGCACACACACACACACACCACACACACACACACACACACACACACACACACACACATACACACACACACACACACACATTCACACACACACACAAACACACACACACACACACACACACACACACACGTCCCCTGGAAATGTGGAGGCAAAAGTTCCAGCTCTGGAAGCGGGTATAAAATGGAGAAGATAGTGTGTAGGACACAGCGCTGCGTGAAGCCAAGCTCTCTTTCCACCTGTCACCGCCGTCACCTGAGCAGCAGCCGGAGTCTAGACGGAGGTTTACAGCTGTCTGCCGTGCCACGCCTGATTCATACCACACTTTCTGAACACGCCAACGTTGTCTACAGCACCCAGGGGATAGACTCTCAAGTGGACAGTTGGTTTATGAATAGGATCGGGGGTTTCAATCATGTGATCTGAAGTTCCATAAACTTCATAAAGTCCCATTCCCCCATCTTGTTAGGTGTTGACTACTAATTGTGGAATAACCAAGCAACCAGTGTTGTTTTCCGTATAGTATAGAAGTGCAGAAGCACCAAGATAACATATTGGAACGTATGAGATCATGCGAAGCCCTCTAGAATAGAACCTTCTTTAAGAAGACAACATAATGAGCATCATGACTAATGACCAATGTGTTGCTCAATCATGGAAGGTTGCTAGTCATATCATGCAGGTGAATTCAATATTGGCCAGGTCAACCTTGAAAAAGCAATAAAAAAGGTAAAATAAATACATTCTAGACATAATTACAATTGATATATGTATGTTAAATGTTCATTGCTTTTGCTATTTGCTACTTGGTATCGCTTTGCTTTGAACATTGCAATAAACACATTATAAAAGGGGATCTGAATGCATTGGTGGGGTACAGCAGAGTCCTCATCCTGATTCCAGACCAGAAGCCCAGGCATGGAGTATGGATAGATGGGAAGATGGATGATTCATGTGGATACCCCCGCGCGTGATTGTATACCCCCCCCCCCCCCCCCCCCCCCCCCCCCCCCCCCCCCCCCCCCCCCACACACACACACACACACACACACACACACACACACACACAGCCCCCCAAGCTGCTCCGGGTCAAGGACCTTTGCAAGCCTTGCCACAGCTTCATAGTTTCCCTTTGAAACATGGAGAATCCACAGACTATTGTATTGTTGTATCTTCTATTCATGTCCTCCTGGAGGGATCCACCAAATGCATGAAGTAAAGACAATATGTCCTGGATGGGTAAACCAAGCACCTCTACACCTGACATAAAGAGAATATGTCGAAGATACATCAACCAAACCATGTGTGACTACAGAATATATTTTCCCACTTTGTTTGTGACAATGGCCTTGGGATAATGAAGGTTACTTTGAGAGTGTTTTGCGTTGGAAAGGATACTGATTTAGATTAGTGTCCAATGCAGAGACTTGAGTAATGACGTTAATGCCGTCCCCAGGGCAATCAAAACATAATTGACTTGTTTGGAAAAGAGAACAGTTTGTACTCTTGCCTTCATCCGCTCATCTTGCATCTATTGCTATGGTTGTGTTTGTGCAGCGAGCGTCTTCAGTGTGTGTGGTGCCCCCCGCCAGAACAGAAGGTTCACGCACAGCAATAGTTGGAACGACTCCAGCGCCTCCGACACAAGCGCAACCGCATGAGCCAAATCAACTTAGTTCTGTGTTTCGTTAACGCGTTGTGTTTACAGCACACTCAGAGCATTTGTTCTCCGTGAAAACATTGTTGTGTTTGTCAATGAGTAAGTTGACGCCGAGGCCACGGTTACGGCAGCGTATGGCTGCTTGACGCTGCGGGGACCGATGTCACAGCTGATCGCTTAGCTGATCTCCATGGCTGATCTCCATGGCTTGACCTTACTGTAGGTCTTCTTGTCAGAAAGTGACAGGCGCGTGGGTGACAGTGTTATCCATCAGCCCGTCAATACAAATGCTAAATGTAAATCATATATTTATCACCTTAGCGGCACCTCTGCTGGGCAGCATCCAAATCAATAAGGCTCCGCCCTTCTGCATCAAACAGTGATATTTAAAAACGTCGACACCAGGACGGGGCAGCTGTCAATATCTGACCCGCATCGGCAGGCTGCTCACGCTCCGCCCCTCTGAAGGTCCTCTGTCACCGGCCGGCCGCTGCGCCTCGCCACTCTCCCAAGGTCAAACAAGCCCAAAGTAATGTATAGACTCTGACCTTTGACCCGCCGGACTGCCGGGAATGCCAAGCACAGCGTTAAAGCTTTGTGCCGCGGATAAACAGGCAGGATGGCGGACGGGGGCCGCTTGGCTCTCAATGAACTTACGTCCACAAGGTTGCGGGGCGGATGGGAAGTGATGGCCGCACGCCAGCGCACTTGTAATTAATTCCTAATGGCGGGGACGGGGCCGTGGCCGGGCGCCGGCCAGGCCCGGTGGGGTGGACGGCCATAAAGGCAGCGGAGGCACAAGCGGTGCAGACAGAAAAGGAATGAGGACGAGGCAGTGAGCCATCAGTGGGATGATTACAAATGGTTTTTGATCAAGCGTTTCTCCCCCAGGGGGCAGCCAATCACGCGCGGAGGGGGGGGGGCGCGGCGGATGGAGACGGCCTCAATAAGGTCCTCAGACCCCGGGGCGCCCCGGTAGAGTCGTCTCAATTACCGTCCCCGAGCCCCGGATGAACCGAGGCTGCCGTTCACCTGGGAGACCCCCCGGGGGGCGCACAACACAGCGTTGTATTAATCACCAGCACTGGGAGACACGGAAATACAGGCAGAGTGCACCCACAGGGTTCCATAGAATCACATGTCTTTATCTAGTTACCTTTGTCTCACAACGAAAACTTGAGTTTGGCTTTATGACATGTATCTTGATCTTTCACCTCCCTCCACCCATCCATCATGTCACCTCCCTCCACCCATCCACTGTGTCACCTCCCTCCACCCATACATCGTGTCACCTCCCTCCACCTATCCACCGTGTCGACTCCCTCCACCCATCCACCATGTCACCTCCCTCCACCCATACATCGTGTCACCTCCCTCCACCCATACATCGTGTCACCTCCCTCCACCCATACATCGTGTCACCTCTCTCCACCCATCCATCGTGTCACCTCCCTCCACCTATCCACCGTGTCACCTCCCTCCACCCATCCACCGTGTCACCTCCCTCCACCCATACATCGTGTCACCTCCCTCCACCCATACATCGTGTCACCTCCCTCCACCCATACATCGTGTCACCTCTCTCCACCCATCCATCGTGTCACCTCCCTCCACCCATCCATTGTGTCACCTCCCTCCACCCATCCATCGTGTCACCTCTCTCCACCCATCCATCGTGTCACCTCCCTCCACCCATCCATTGTGTCACCTCCCTCCACCCATCCATCGTGTCACCTCCCTCCACCCATCCATCGTGTCATCTCCCTCCACCCATCCATCGTGTCACCTCCCTCCACTCATCCACCGCGTCACCTCCCTCCACCTATCCATCATGTCAGCACCGTCATCAACCCGTCTCTCCGTTCGTCTAGCACCACATCTCTAAAACTGGCGCGATGCAATACACTTGCATGAAGAAAAGCCTGACTGGACAGAGTGGACGTGGCCTCACAATATTAATATCACTACTTTATTCATATTACAAATATGTTAACATATAGACCTAATTTATCCCTCCCCTTCCCCTGCCCACATCTCAGTATTGCAACGCATTGGAAATACTTGCTTGGTGGGCAGCATGTCAAGCTGTTCCCTATGTAGTCAGGTACTGGACCAGCCCTGTTGATCACTGTCTCTCTCACGGCTGTTTGTCACGTGTTCAACTCTCCCAGGGTTACACCCAGTCAGGAATGATGGAATTAAGATAAATACTATAATGCTCTCTTTAAAAATAATGCAAAACACCTATTTTCTTATCGGTTATTTGAATAAATTCCCTTCATGGAATTGATTGTTGCGTTTTATAAGCCGGTCTTCCATCTTGCGTTAGCGTACACAGGTGCTGTGTACTGCTGGGAATAAACATGAGTAATATGACTGATTCCATATGCTAAAGTACCCGTGATACCCTCATTTGCATTCAAATGGAAGAAACATCAACTTGTAATTCTATACAGTGAGGCGGCTGGCGATGCAGGCTGAATAAATATCTGTAAATGTGGGGGTTGGAAACTGCAAATCAGCATGTATGTAGCATATGGCCAGCTGGGGTTAAGAGGCATATGGAGTCTTCTCAGGCTAAACAGTCTTCCAATCGAAACTTTATTCGAGGCTTGTGGAAGGACACAGAACTGTTCACTTGAACTTCAAATAGGGCAGCTTGTAAGACTATGTAAGATTTGGCAAAAATATATGTTTACATTTATATTTGTACATCTCTCATGATGTGTCTTTTGACATAGCTTTCCAGTATATATATATATATGTTCCACATGAACGATAGCTGGCTTTGGGCTGTGGGCCTTATGTTGCAGATGGCTGTCCAAATGACATTTGCCAAAGACACATCTTACAACTTTATCATCTGCCTGCCCACTAATGAACAAGAAGAATTACACAAGCCGGTCCCCGGGGATGGGGACTCTCCCAAGCATGTTTTCTTTTTTTGGTTTTGTGGTTATTAATTACGGCAAAAAGCACTGATATAATGATGATGATGATGGTTTTCTCCATCGTCATGTGACCAAGGATTGATTGATTATATTGCAGAGTGTCGCTGATACGCTATCCACTTACCAGTTAGATAGATTAGATAGTCATCTCTATCCGAGTAGATTATGTGAGGACCAAAACTATTTATTGATAGACTGTATCCATATTTATATTCATTGACAGACTGTATACATATTCATATTCATTGACAGACTGTTTACATATTTATATACATCGACAGATTGTACAAATGTTCAATCATTCAATTGTTCATAGATTCAGTGCAAATATCAATGTCAGCTGCTGAGTGTATTACTATATATTTATTTGTATTCATATTCATATTTTTGGTATCCTTTGAGGATTAATAGAGATTTATCCTGTTTTATCTTATCTCAACTGCTGCCCTTTTTCTCCCAGGAGCTTGCTTTTAATATAATACAGATGAACTATTTATTCTTTCGCAGAGAAGAACAACTAACTCACTCTGGGTTTGTCTTTCATTATTGTCTTCCGACCTCTCCCACATGTAAATGCGCAAAACAAATGAAATTTATCTTTGTACATATATTATATACAGAGGTGGTGATAAAAGTAAGTTAACAGTTGACAGTTTAGTGGGCGATACGTTGTCATTTTTTTACTGAACTGAATGAAAAAGCGTTCCTGTTACACACTGAACCATGCTTTCAGGGCGGTTCCCTCTTTGCTTACCGGTTGCTGGTTTGAGGCTCCATGTTCTGCAGAACAGCCATGACTCTATCTCGGAGCCATGTGCGTCAGATCAGCACTGACTCATTCTATTCAGAGAGCTGTAGGATGTGTGTCATTGTGCCACCAGACATTTCATCCACAAATAGTATCGATCACAGTGCTGGGGAGTCCTTAAGCAGGGCCGCTATCGCACATCAAACCCTGAGCGATCAATAGAGAGCCCGCCTCCTCCTCCTCCCATGTCTCATTCAACATGGAAATGTGTCCCGTCACAGAAGAAAGAACGTCATTTCTTAAGATACCTCATCATCCCCATTGCAAACAAGCAAGTAAGTAAACCCACCCTGCGTTAAACATGTGTTGGCAGGCACACTTTGCTACGACTCTGCGAGGGCTGTGAACGAGACCATCGTACAGTTACTCCATTAGAGATAATTCAATATGCCGCTTTACTTGCACACATTTTAAACTCCACTGTTATCTGGCGGAGACTTGTCAATGTTTAAGTGCAAATTAAACATCCATTCCAAGCAAACGCAGCGAGAGCAATCGCTGTGGCGCACAAGAGATTGAATCAACAGAAACTTAATACAATTAGAAGCTAGGCAGACCTTAATGTTGTTTGCACGTTTGAGCAAATAGTTTAGGAAATAAAAAAAAAAAACACATAATGAAACTGTTGTTTTGTGTCCTACATAAAGCCAGAAAGTTTTTCAAGCGTCGCTCAATCAGGCCGTGGGTTTTAATGTTTGGCGAGGCTTTGAAATACATTACTGATGCTGAGGTCACATGTAAATGCGGGGCTTGAAGCATTAGATTCGTAATGTGATGCGACACAACACAGATACAGTTCTCCGTCAGGAACTAATTACTCCAGGCATGTGCTCAGCAACACACACTTTGCTGATTGTTAAACGCAGGACGAAGAGGACATCTGCATTTCAGAGAGAAATGGCAACCAAGAGAACATGTGAGATACACCTCTCCCCTCACCGCTGTCCTGCCCTTTGCCGACAATACACAGACTTCATGTCTGCCTCTACTGTCTTTCAACCATCTCCACCTACTTCTTGTCTGCATTTGCCATCATACAACCGTCTCTGCCTACTTCCTGTATGAGTGTACCATCTTAAAACCATCTCCTCCTACTTCCTGTATGAGTGTACCATCTTAAAACCATCTCCTCCTACATCCTGAACGAGTGTACCATCTTACAACCATCTCCTCCTACTTCCTGTATGAGTGTACCATCTTACAACCATCTCTGCCTACTTCCTGTATGAGTGTACCATCTTAAAACCATCTCCTCCTACTTCCTGTACGCGTGTACCATCTTACAACCATCTCCTCCTACTTCCTGTATGAGTGTACCATCTTACAACCATCTCCTCCTACTTCCTGTATGAGTGTACCATCTTACAACCATCTCCATCTACTTCCTGTCTGCATTAACCATCTTCCAACCATCTGAAACTACCTTGTTGAGTTCATGTTTTAGGATTATTAGTGAAACAGAATGAAATGCAATATAAAGACTAGCTGTGCTTTTATCTGTTGAAGGAGCAATGGGTTTCAGTTACTTTTGTTTGGTTTCCTCTCCACTCTCTGGTATAACCTCTTAAAACATTCAAAGATTTAAAAAGACAATTATAGAGTCGTTCTCTTTTGTTTTCTCTCTTTTTCTCTCGTGTCAGTAATGACTGCTGTATTCAAGCCTTGAAGGTGTGTGTGTGTGTGGGGGGCAGGTGGGGGGGGGGGGGGGGTGGTAGCATGCAAAGGATTTGGACATGGGACATGGGCTCTGAGTGCCACTGATAGCATCACAGACACACTAGTACCTGAATACAGTAGCAGTCCGGTCCCTGCAATCTGGTCCACAAATCTCTCCGTTAACTTAAACACACACAAGCACAGATGCATGCACGCACGCACACACACACACACACACACATACACACACACACACACACACACACACACACACACACACACACACACACACACCAATCAATACAGTCGCACAGATAAGAGGCTGGCTCATCAGATGGGGCACTCAGGAAAATCCATATTTTACGTACAGACCACCCAGCCACACCAGCACCCAAGCCTGATTAGAAGCAATCATGTTGAATTTAAGATAAATGCTGAATTTAAGATGACCACGCGCTATGCTGCCATAAAGGCAAGGCGAGGTTAAGTGGTATAGGCAGTGCAGACAGAGACAAGAGAGAGTGAGAGGGAGAGGAGAACACTGACTTTTCCATTCAAGACATCCATCATCTGCGAGTTGTCACGGCAACCCCCCAGTATATATATATAAGTGTTTCACAAAACAGGGTGGAACGCGGAGGTGCCGGGATGCGTTGGAAGACACCAGAAGGGATAACCCGCCCTGGATGTAAAACTCAGAGAGTCACCACACTCTGCTGTCACCAGGTTTCACTGTCACGGCTCGCAGTTCACGGTCTCCCCACACATTGTGCACAGCCGTTTCATGCCGGAAACATGTGCTATGAAACAGCCGTGTTCAGCCATTTTCCCCTCTTTTGGTCTTTCCCTCTATGGCTGCGTTTGAATGGGCTCACCTGTCCCCCCCATATAGTGAACACTACTCTGGGACCTTAAGTACTGTCCACATTTTCTTAGGGAGGAGAAATTTGCTAATTGACACTAATTATCGAAATTCCATCAGCGTTACGTGTATTGGTCAGATAGCCAATCAGACACAGACATGCATCAGCCCACTAATATGGGGAAACAGATCTGTACACCCACATTAGGCACCACACCCTAAGAAGTACACTACATAACGCATAAGAGGACCAAGTCAAACTCAGACCTATGTCTCTCACACGCTCTTACTCTTTACTTATTTCTATCTCTCTACTCTCTCCCTCTTTCTCTGTCCCACTGTTTTCACCCTCACTCTTTCACCATCACTCCCCTCTATCAGTCTGTCTCTCTCCCCAACTGTTTCCCTCCCCCTTCCCTCTCTCTTCTCTCTCAACACTCGCCCCCGTCTTTGTTTCTCTTTCCCACACTCTCCCTCAGTCTTTCTTTCCTCTATTATCCCCCAACAAGAAGAAGCTCTTCCATTATGAAGTTGCAACCAAATAAATGTCATTTTATTAATTGTACGATGCAAGCCGCTCTAATCAATGAACACTGAATAAAAGCAGATGTGCAACAGTCAACTTGGGCTGCCCTGTCGTTCATTTTTATAAAAATCAATAAACTCTTATACGGGGCAGAGGTAAATGACTGCATTACTGCAAATCCCAGTAATCAATGTGTAATGAATATGCAACGTTTCCACCAAGGGGAAGAGAAGTCTTAGCACACACGTGGGGTGAATATCCATCAGGGTTTGGTGGAGCGTAGGGCTAAAGGCTTACAGAACAAACACAATATGGGATGTTTCATGTCAGCATGGATGGGCAGTAGACAGGGGAGAGGACAGGAAGACTAGAGAAGGTGTGGTGGATTATCACCATATACGTTTATGGACAGTGTAGTGTTTACTGTTGAGGGTTAGACTCCCAGTCAAACGGTTCTGGATTGGAATCCTCAAGGAAAAATCCTACCTGGGAATAATCACCTGAATGTACTGTAAATTGCTTTGGATTGAAGCTTCTGCTAAATCTAGAGCCAAGGTCTAAACATGTCAATCCAAAAGGAGTAATATAGTGTCCTTTGTGCTGTTAACTAACTAACTAACTAACTAACTAACTAACTAACTAACTAACTAACTAACTAACTAACTAACTAACCTAACTTAACTACAGTTCCTTCTTAAGACAATGCTTTTATTTTCTTACCCACCTATGAGCCACTTTGGGAGACATACTGCCAAACAAAACTAAACTAAAATATTGGCCAAATGGACATGTGATTACCTCCACCTAGTTTCCAACCCACCTTACCACCATACTGATGGGGCTGTGGGGGTATGTAATACAAAAATGTTAGGAAACACTGATCTAGACAGTAAAACCATACAAATTAGATCACCAACTGTATCTTTAAGGTTCCTAGGAGACAAGACATTTCACTGCTACCATCTAGCCCACTATATTCACTGATTATTCAACAGAAGAACAATAAAACAGCCATGGTAGATTTGCCTTTTAAGTGCCTGAGTGCAATCAATAACTTTAGGTTGACACAAACTGCCAACATTGTAGAGATGTATTGTGTTTGGAGTCATTACACATCGCATAACTATGTCTTTGCCATTTAAGCACGTACAAGTGATAGCATAAAAGTGAAAAACAAGAAGATGTCTTTAAACCATTAGACTAGCGAGAGAAGCCCGATGTAAAGGCAGTTCATTTAACATTATCAATGGCTCTGGTAAATAGGTAAATAGCAGCTCCTGTGAATTGCTCTTACTGCTGTTCTCTGAACAGTTGAGTATCAGCAGTACTGTAGCTCAGGTGTGTTCTAGCCTCAACAGACAAGATCCTCTTCTGAAACTCTGCTTCAACTCCCTCAACAGTGTCATCTTTACATTACGCTGTGGACTTACGTTACAGTCCATTGTGTATTGTTCACATTAGTATGTCCAGTACAAGTTAGTTTCAAGTTTCAAGTTTATCATCACATACTAGATAACAACGTATATCATTACTAGCAGTGACATTATTGTAGCTGGGTGAGCTCAACTTTGCATGATAAAATAACAGAGAATAAAAATAATTAATCATCAAATAAAAAGAGTATCTATGCATATAACTAATAACTAATCAAATCAAATAAGTGGCAGAGTAGTGAGATAAGTCTAACAGAACATTATATATAGTACATTGTTTGAAGTATGATAGTCTCAGATGGTATTTTCTTCAAAGGCGTATAGAGTACAGAAGTCCTGGCCGTGAGTTAAAGCGGGCAGCATTGAGGAGTAGATAATAATGTAGCTTGATACGAGTGCATCGAGGACATCGTTAATGTAGCTTACTATAAGTACATTGATGAGATAATTAAAGAACATATTGTAGCTTGCTATAAGTGCATGTAGGAGATAGTTAAAGTACATATTGTAGCTTGCTATAAGTGCATTTAGGAGTTGGTTAAAGTACGTATTATAGCTTACTATCATTGAGGAGGTTATTAAAGTTCACCAGGACCTTACAAAGTCAGCCTAAATCCTGGGCTTATCCCTAGTTCTGCTGCAAGATAACAGCCTGCAACCAGCCCAACACGGGCTTGGCTCCAGGCTAGATTCAGCCAATCAGCGAACTGGGCAGTGCCATTTTGGAGATTTCTTAATTGATGTCCTGATATTTATGCTGCTTTGGGATTAGTTGTGTTTTAACAAACATTTTTAGTTGGCGACAACATTTGCTAATGGTGTTTACTTTGGAAAGCAGCACTTACGTAAACATTATACATCATGGGGTTTGGGGGAGCTGACTGGCTGAAGCTAATCCAATCAGCTGCATTGACTGACGACACCCCTTAACAAACAACGCGACAGCAGACTTTCCAGACCTAATGAGCGAAGGAAACATGGCCTGGCTGTGGGATGCTAAGTACAAGGTGTCTCTGTGTATAATTATACTGAGGGGAGAGTTCAGTGTGTATCTTGGTATAAGTACAGGTTGTTTCAGTCGTAGATAGACCTTGACAGAGCCTCACCACAGCACTCCGTCACATTGGAGAGCCATTAGAGTCAACCTTCTGGACTAATGTTTCCCATTGTCCTTGTATGCGGTGATCTTTAATCAATAGCATGTTTTTAAGGCCAGTGAGGAGATCCACCAGTGGTCCACAGTTGACAGTGACATCACTCCTTGTGTCATCTTCTCCACTAGACGATGAGGATAGGACGGATGGGAATTGAGGATTGGAAATGAGAATTCAGGACTACAAAGTAGAGACCAGTGACTAGGGACTAATGACTAGGGAGTAAGGACTCTGGACTAGGAATTTGTTTTTACTTTGTATTTGAACGCTCACAATAACGTGTGTGGTTATTTTACTGTAACAAATTCTACGATGACTGTTTCTATTCTCTTAGTGTAAGCTACTGTAACACCTGAATTTCTCTGACAGGATTAAAACTGTTATCTTATCATACTTGCCACATATACTTTTCGTATGCTGCTTGGAAACTAGCCCACCAAATAGTACAGGTAATAATAGTACCTTATCGCTACAGACATATCCCTGAACCTTTTCAAGCATACATACACATACCTTGTCATATTTTGAAAGATGACAAAGCCTCAGAAATGTTCTTGAGAAGATGCTGTTCAAATTCTTATGAAAGGAATTGAGCCTCAGCAGCAAATTATTTGCCCTTTGCGATACATTACATTTACATTTAGGGCAGTTAGCAGACACTTTTATCCAAAGCGACTTACAAAGAGTACATTTGTCAGAGAAGGTGAAACATTTCATTGCTGCTAATACAGTAGGAAAGTCACCAGAAAAAGTTTCAAGCATTTTAATTGCTAGGTTAACCATTGCTAGTATACATCTCTGACTAAGTCCCAAGTTACAAAGAGCAATTATTAAGTGCCAAGACGTACAACATACAAGAGCATGAGGGTAGGTTTTTGTTTTATTTGAATAAATGCTTCAAAAAGCTTGATACTAGTATTAGCACTAGCACTGTGATGCATGGGATCACTCCATACATTCTACCGAGAGCCTTAAGCAAAGTTATGTAGTGGTAAACAGAACAAAATACACAAATCAGTGAGGAAGATACTCCTAACAAGCACTGAGGTTTTGTGTTGTACGGACCAGCTAAACGTTGAGTTTATAGTATTTATTAATAATGTATACCCAAGCTTCATCGCTAGCCACCACATGCAAACAATGACCCCCCATGCACTGAAGTATACATGCTAAACACTGTCATGCAGCAGGTCAGAGAATTGACATGCTTAAATTATTTAAAGCTGCATGATATATTGATATATTGATTGTCAGACACATATGCTTAAAACGTGTAAAATAGACACACCCACACACAAAACACTTAGAAAACACAGACAGGTCATCCTCGTGTTAACAAGAATGTTTGTTTTTATGTCTGATGTCGAACAGCTTTGTGTCTTTGTATACAAGAACGGCCTTCAGGTATATTTGCTGTCAGGCATCTTAAACTCTTATTTATGTATGATATATGTGTATTATGAATGATAAGTATTAATTATTCATTATCATGATTGATGGCAAGTACTGCTGTTTATTTTCATACACTAGCAACCTTTAATCCCATATATTGATCATCTTTTCAACAGAAAATAAATTTTCTCTGCTTATACAATTAATTA
This sequence comes from Urophycis tenuis, assembly GCA_036785325.1. Classification (NCBI taxonomy): domain Eukaryota; kingdom Metazoa; phylum Chordata; class Actinopteri; order Gadiformes; family Phycidae; genus Urophycis; species Urophycis tenuis. Next base: position 17,029,888 of record JAXIVH010000005.1, on the reverse strand, counting down.
TTCGTAGATTATTCGTGCATGATAACCTTTGACCTTTGTAGAGGCGGTTCAACAGTACAGGCGTAACTAAAGGTTATGGGTTCTGGATCCCCAATGTCTAAAGTGTGTAGACAGCATGGAACTAGATGACCTAACCCCTACCTGTTTCATAATGAGTTGTATCTGACTTAATTGGAAAACACATTACATGACAACAAGAAACTAATATACTAATATACTATACATGGAAGATTAGCTGATTATGGTCATTAAAATATGTATGTCAATTAGTGTTTCTGCTTTGGCCGAGATCAGGCGGCACAGTGTATCAAACTTACAGTTGGCAAAAAATATATTTTACACACGGAGAGCCCAAGAAGAGAGGGGACAGAAAAATAGCCATATTTTTCTCACATTGAGTCACTCAATTTCATGCTCCATTGGCATATCTGAGGTGACACGCCATGAAATCAGTCCAATTGTGGGATTCCAGGGAAAGGTATTTTGAACCCTCCTGAGATATGTGCTGGTAGTGGCTTCTCCACCTTCAGACAGATTACGCCATTATGTGGCAGTTACAGAGGTGAGCGTCCGAGTTTTCATTGGCAGAATGTTTTAAAAGCCGCTCCGAACAAAAGCGGTTGAACAAACCATTTAGCCCAACGTTTCATCTCCACATTTCTTCCATTTGCACTTAAACTTCTGCGCTGGCAGTCGACCGAGAAGCTTTTAGCCAGCGTCAGTAACACACAACCTGGGAATACACCGACTAGATTAACGTGAACATGATCACAACACTACCAGACCATCACCACTATAGGAACTAGGACATTCATGTGATTAGCATCATTTAAAAATCAATCACCATCACAACACTCTACTGAACTTGGCCAACACAACCAAGCTACACACTGAGGGATCTCATCCACAGCAGGGTGTGTAGGTCCACACACTCAGCAGCACATTTAATCCTCAAACAAACTTTAGTTTGGCAGGACAACATTTACCTAGGATATGATATACAGATGTATAAATAGGTGAAAAGTGAGTGAAAAGAGCCAATCAAATTATACAGTACAAAAATGTGCACAGTGTGGCATTATTGCAATTGTAGTGAGGGTTGTTTGTTCTCCCTGAGCTGAAAAGCTACAGTATGTCAAGGTGCTGTCACACTGAGAGAGAGAGAGAGAGAGAGAGAGAGAGAGAGAGAGAGAGAGAGAGAGAGAGAGAGAGAGAGAGAGAGAGAGAGAGAGAGAGAGAGAGAGAGAGAGAGAGAGAGAGAGAGAGAGCTTGTAAGATGCATGTTGTTAACTGCATTTTCTTCCACTCTTACCTTCTTTTTACGCTGCGATAATTAAATGATTCACACCTGAACGCTCCCATAAAAAGTGTGTTGTGTGTAGGAGGGTTAAGTGTGGATTACACTGCAGGATGGCTTTAAAAAACTGAATTATTTGTTTAGTTTCTGGTTGAATGTTGTGTTCCCACTGCTGACAATTATTTCTGTTTGGTCATCTAAATATTTCTGTTTGGTCTTTTTTGTGAATCGACAATAAAGAAGCAGGTAGGGGCTAGAAAGTGAATAAAGAGGCAGGTCATTGAGGAACAGGTATAGGTCAGAAAGTACAGAGACTTAGGGAGCAGGCTGGGGTATTACAGTGACTATAGAGACAGGCAATTAAGGAGAAGGTGGGGTTAGGGAGTAAATGCAGAAACAGAGAACTTAAGTTCCAGGTAACCTAAATCTGGGATTTGGATCCAACTCGTTAAATAGGATTCATATTTGTAGCTTGTGCACATGGTGAACATGTTCTAAATATATATTGGTCAATTTTTCTCCTCTGGATCTGAAAGTAACTTCACCCTCAACAACAGGCAGGACTTCAACAAACGGGTATCAATCAACACGCTCATTACCATGTTCCTACCACGCCCAGTCAAACCCAAGAAAGAAAGTGGATCATGAGGAGCAGACGTGGATGTTTTGGAGCAGCATTTAAAACATTAAATTAAAAAAAAAAAGTAAATTAAACCTTGCTAAATGTTAACTCAACCTTGGATATATGGATGCATTTTACAATTTTATTAAAGGAGACTGACTGTATATTCAACCTGAATATATATATATATATATAATCAATTTGTGAGGATTCAGAGTCCAGTGAGAATAATTGCTGTGAAATATATCGAATATATAAAATATTCCAGGGTAAAGTGAAAGCCATGCATCCAAGGTTCATTTCCTTTTAGCAAAGTAAAGGCGTGCTTTAACATGAAGCAGCCCAGCATTGTATGGCGCACCGCTTTCCAGAGAGGACGTCTACGTGGACAGCTGTCCTGGTTCCCCTTGTCTTCTGATGGACCTGAAACACAGAGCCAAACACTTAGACTCATGTTTGTTTTTTTGCACGTGTTTTTTTTGTATGCCTGTTTGTGTGTCTCTGTGCATGTGTATATTATCCTGTAGTGAGTGTGTGTGTGTGTGTGTGTGTGTGTGTGTGTGTGTGTGTGTGTACAAGTTTCTTTTTGCATGCTTGTGCGTGTGTGTCTGTCGATGTCTGTGCTTTTGTGAAAGTGTGTGGGTGTGTGCGTGAGTATGTGCGTGTGCAGTAAGAACAGTAAGACTATTTCCAGCAAGGATTGTTCATGTCAGTATGCCAGCATTTCAATCAAAAACAATGGAGATTTATTTCCATAACAAGACTAAATCAATTTTTACAAAACACTGTTGTGTTAACAAATATAAATTACTTTTAATCATATATATATATATATATATATATATATATATATATATATATATATATATATATATGTATGTATTACAAATATAATTAACATTATAAAAGACTTATTTGTGCTGCCGTCTGTGTATGTAATATAATTATGAACCATACAGATTAAAATATTGATGATTGACAATGAATAAATAATTGGGGTGTGGAGGGGGGGTACTTTCTCCCTATCGTCTTACAAATCAGGCTTTATATTAATAAACTAAAGCCTGATGGCAGACAAGCTCAAATCTGGGCGTACGCTACGAGTTTTGTACAAGTTTCGCTTTCTCCGCTTCATGTTTGTTTCAACCCAGCAAGTTGCTGGAGGCAGGGATCTGTAGTGCTTTGTTGCCAGACACAAAGTCCGCCAGCAATAGTAACCTGGGAAAAATATTGTCTGTAAATGTTTCAACACCACGTTCACTGTCCTCTACATACACACATATTAAATGTTTCAACACCACGTTCACTGTCCTCTACATACACACGTATTAAATGTTTCAACACCACGTTCACTGTCCTCTACATACACACGTATTAAAATCCCCTTCGGAAAGATACATCCACCAGCTTGAATCAATTTTGTATTTGCTAGATGTCTCTACAACAAAACAGGAAACAAGGCCTCACTCTGCCCCTTGTGTTGTTGGCTTCTGGCCCCGGCTCTGGGCTGTCTCACCCCCAAAAGTTCTGCCATAACACAGTGGGACGGCCGGATCCAAGATTAACTTTCCCCTGATAATACAGACGGCAGAAAACATATTTAGATTTAAGGGAAAAACTCTAAAGGACTCCAAAAATGAGGCAGTGTTCATTCTAACCCTTGCTGCACGCAGACTAAAGGCAGCGAGGGCAACGCGGCTGGCTAATTGGTGCGTGTGAAGAGAGACGAAGGGCCATCGGAGACTGCATCTCTCACCACCGGCTGGAGGCATCTCATCTGTTTGGGGAATCGCTATAATCACGGCTTTACTGGGTCTGGATCTTCTTACTTTCATGTATTTCCAAGTGTAAAAAGAGGTGTAGAAAGCAGCCCCCGGGAGTGGGCTGGTGCTTTCCACTGCCGCTGGTCATTTATTTCTGTGAATGGGCCGGCGGTGACGTAACTGCAGGTCATTAGGATGCCTGCGCCGAAAGTAGTACGACATGGCGGTGGTGTTGGAGGGCCCGTCCAGGCGTGCGGCCCATCGATACTCTACGCCACATAGACGCCGACCGAGCGGCGAGCCGTGTACAGTTTGGGGGTTCTCCTTCATTCTCAGGACGGGTCGGTCTGCACTGGTCAATTAGTAACACTTGGTGCTGTTAGGAGAGCGGGGTGATCTGGTGTCTGGGGGTGAACGCCAATACCTCTTATAGGGTGCCCCCCCCCTTGTGATTCTGCACTAATGCCCTAAGTTTGATAAGTGAAGGACAACACCGGGCTCATGCATTTTCATCAGCGGCCGGTGGACGAGCGACTCACATTTCAACACCTCTGAGATCCGCTGCTCCCAGCAGACCGGGAGAGTCTGGCTGGCATGGGCTCCTGTCCATTATTGGAAAGTTGTTGGGGGGGATATAGCACTAAGGACACACTTTAAACGCTTTAATGGGATACTCTCGGAAGAACTGCCGATAAGGGAGGTAGTGGCCGGCAGGCGACACGCTGCAGCGGACCGCGGAAATGTCACCTTTATCAAGAATAAAGAGCCGCCTGAGTCTGGGAGGAACGCTGCTCCTCAGTGTGTGTGTGTGTGTGTGTGTGTGTGTGTGTGTGTGTGTCGTCTAGACTGACTGTAATCCAAAGAGGTTGTGCATGCCAACAGAATTTCCCCTGAGCAGAAAACCACATACACGACAAACAAAATATGTACACATATGACTATATATATGACCACATACAAACATATACTACCACACATACACAACCTATACATATACAACCACATATAGTAATACAATGTTTTTTCCAAATATACACACAACAATATAAGGTTTTAACCAAGACACAAAAAGACATTATGCACCACAAACTACTTACGCACAGAGACACTCAGTACTACGCACGAAACACTCACACTGTGTATTATTTTTGTAAGTCAGTGTTTAAATCGTTTTCCTCAGGTTAACTGAACAGAAAAAGGAAAACGCATTTTCTCTAACCTTGGATCTCTGCTCTCGCAGAGCCCTTCCTGTACGGTCCACTGGGTCCTTCCAGCCGGAGCTCTATCAGGAGAAACAGGTTTCCCCTGAATTCAGATGGCCTCTTAGCACGGCCCCCGTTCATTTCACCAGCAGAGGATAATTACACATGGTGTTTATTTCTCCTTGAACTACGGAGAAGAGAGCAACCCTCTCTCTCTTTCTGCTCCCCCACTATCTGTTCCAGAGATTACCTTGAGCAGTGTATATATATAAACAAAGTCTAGATATAAATATGAATAGATGTATAGACACAGAACGTGCCATATTCAAGGGACTTCACCTGTTTCCTATGTCTCAGCTGCAAACCACAAGTGGATTCCTCGTGAACATTGGGTGTGACTAAAGCTGGGAATATCAGAGGGAGGGAAACACAAACTCACTTCCTGCTCCGAAAGCACACTCCAGCTCAACTGGAGCCGCCATAACCATGTACTTTGTGCTAAAAAGTATTTTAGAAAGGAAACCTGCTGGTGCTTGAAGTAGTTGGGGGACCCAGAATGAGTTTGAGCTGAACACGCGCCTCTTTCTCCTTCAGCTTAAATACAGTCCCTGATACAGACTATACTCTACAGTCTAATGCTACTGCCACAACAACTTATCTACCACAGCTTATATACACTCACTTACATAGAGTACACAAGAGTAATACTATGTCTAATACCACTGCTATGATGGCTACTACTACTAATAATAATAATACGACTACTGCTACAGCTACAATGTTTCTAAAGCTTAAATGCAGTCTGAATACCGAATACAGAAGAGTAATGCTATTGCTCATATCATAATACTCCTTCTACAAGTACTATTACTACAACTACATCTATCATACAACTACTGCTGCTGTCACTCCTATTACTACTAATGCTAGTAACTGTATGATTACTAGAACTACTTCTGCTATACTAGACATTGGGAGTTCAAAACCAGAATGTTTTGGGTGGTGACTACTACTGACTACTGACACTATCCTGCCCCAGTCTAACTTATGACTTATGACTTATGACTACCATATTCACCATGAGTTTGGACTACCAACTGGGTTAGGGTCCAACTCTGTCCCTTGCCTGTGTCCCACTGAGCAAGGGCGCTAATAGTGTGTATGCTCTAATTAAAAAGTGAATGAGATGCTAAACAAGTGTTTGCAAGATGTACTGGGCCCAGGGGAGAGGACTCACTCCCACTGCAGCGCTGCTTAGCCAACCCACAATTCTCGTTGTTGTGCAATATTTTCACTTGGTTGGTAGTGTCTCTACTACGTGTTGGCAGCAGAATCCACTCTTAATCACTGTCTTCTCTGAGGCCTGCTCCGCGCCTCACAGATAATAATACCTGGACATGATTAGTCTCTGTTCTCCTAATCAGTATCTGTCTCAGCTCTTCCCTGTCTACCGTCAGTGTTAGATGCCAGATGTAGCATACCATAATTATTGCACGTTCTATGATAATGTATCCCTTTGTTTGATGTATCATCAACAACAAACTTAAGAAAAAGTGGTCAGTTAATGCATTTTCTCCATAATAATGTAAAAGTACAGATCTCGAGAAAAGGAATGAATCGCACACAATTATTATATTTGACTATAATAAATAAATACAGAAATTGACAAATGAAGACAATGATAATACAGGCATTTGCTGTGCTTTCCTGTTACATATTACCGGAGTGATTTCTTAGATATTGCAGTGGGAAAAAAAAAAAAAAAACACCTGTCTCTGAAACACATTATAGCCTCACGGTTTATATTAATACAATTATCCAGAGAGAAGAGTTCCCCCTAAAGGGAGATTCCTTACATGAGCGAGCATCTTGTCTTGTTTAACACTTTGCTAAAAAAGTTTTCAAAAGTTATCTTACAATCTCCCCTGGTGGAAGTCATTAATATGTGTTAATAGCTGGTCTTGCCTAAAGCAGAAGTAGATGAAGGAGCTGGAGCTGAAGTATCACATTTTAAGCTACAATAATCAGCACTGTGCTAAAGGTACTTAGCCTCCAACTAGCGTTGTGTAAATGTGACTCACACGCCTATTAATGTCCAGCGACACTACAACACATGCGTATGTGTTCAGTTATGTCAAATCAGTCAAACAATGTAGATATGCTTATGTACATTTAAGAAACGTGTGGAGTGTTTCTATTTCCATGTATTTTGTTAGGTAAAAGGTCAAATATCCTTCCTTATATCAAAACGCCCCTATTTACCACCAGGTGTGAGGGTTATACAAGTAAGACTTGTAATAAGACTACACATCATTTCGTAATGTAGCCCTCCAAGAAGTTGGGTTGCCAACTGGTTGCTCTATCCATCACATCTGTTACGATATTGAAGGTGGTTGGATATTAAATGGCTTGTAATTACTCATCATCAACGCATTGTGGTATAATAGCAGCCCTTTAAAGAGGCACTTAATGTGCTTAAGTTTAGACATTTTGCTGCCATCTAGAGGTGAGAAAAATAATGACCGTTGGAAGTTGCAGAATAAAGTTTGCGATGCACGCTTGAGCCATGCTCAAATTGGACTTAAATAGACTGCAGACAGGACAAAATTATTGGTTGTAAATAATATCGCCCATGAAAATAATGTTTTATATGACTTCTTCAGTTTGTAGGAAGGTGAGTGTTATTCTGACAGCTTGTGATTAAACATTTTGAGACAGGAGTTGGACGAGGTAACTTTTTCAAACGTCCAATCATCTTGTACTTTTATAATAAAGCTTGCACAGCAGGAACATAAAAAGGGCTTTTTTCATCTCCCATGACTAATAATAAATATAGAAGCCCCCCTTGGGGCAAATATAAATGTTGTGTGTGTTTTTCTATTAAAAATATATATTTTCATCCCATGCTGCTGTCAAGCAAACTACTCACCAAATCACTGTTGGTGACAATATAATACGATATTGATATCAGTTAAAACCTATTTACGAATAAAATCACACAAAAGACAAATCAACAAACAACAACCTATCGTTGTTATGCGAGTACACAGCACCACCACCAATATGTTACTTTTCATTGTATTTTGTATTCTTCATCATTGTGCTTACAATGTACAATGATGTAGAATACATCATTGCTCACAGTGCTTATTTTGATATCTAACTATTAAACTTCACATCTCACCTATTGTACTCACAATATTTGTTGCTTTGTTTAATTTTTTAAACAGATGTAAAGCAAATGTCAATTTTCCATGGCAGTGCCTTCTCTTTGAGAGAAAATGAGGGATAAAGCGAGAGTGAGAGAGAAAGCATTGAAACCTTCTTGTTCCATATTTGACAAAAATACAAAGTATAGTCCCTCGATTGATCCCTTGCCCTGTTGTTGTATCACTCTGCCCGATAAAGGTGGTACTCTGAAGCTACATTTAGCACACATACGGATGAGATCTTCCATCACACCCAGAGGAACAATACGCTCCCTGACCCTGCACTTAACCCAGTGATTTAAGGGGGGCTTCAGGGATACAATTGGACTAAAACCCTTAACTCCCCTCAGGGTACGCTGGCCTGTTCTCCTAATGTGACCTCAACAGTATCCCTCACAACCAGGAGGGCACTGTGGCTGCACATGTTGTTCTCATCGCCAAACAACCTCCACAGAGAGACATCTGAGCACCCACACCAGAAGAGTCTCAACTGTGTGGAAATCATTCACAGTCCAAGTTTGGCATGATATCATTATCATTATGCTCTGTAATGCACAAGACACTAAGTGCAGACAAGGGTCAAAAACATATGAAGTGAATAAATTGCCAATATTTCTTACACAAACATGTTACTTACACATCCAAAATAATCCACAAATGTAAACGGAGTTTTGTGAAGGGAAACAACATAGAAAAGTGAGCCAGTAGCTTCTTCCCCCCCCCTTTTTGTTGTATTTTTTTTGTTTTTATTGTCTCCTCAGTGTACATCCTAACAAATGCAGCAACATTCACCGACGTTCACCAATGTTCACCAATGTGTCAGCCATGAAGTGTGACATGGTCAACATCACACTGTGTGTCGTTGTGGATGCGCTCCAACACCTGCTCATCACGGCGTGTGTTGCTGGGATCAGATCGCACCACTTTGACACAAGTTATTGCATTGATCTTTCAGCATTGAATCTTTCAGCACTGAATCGGTGTGTGTGTGTGACATGGTCAAAATGGGAGCAGGATTATTGGAAAAGTTATCTGTTTGCTCGCTTTTTCACTGAGGCTTGGTCCTGAAAAGGAAAGCAAGATAGTGACCGTGTTATCTTACTAGTTTGTAAATCAGATGACCTGTTTCCCCTTGGACCACACAGGTGTATCTACTTTCCGGCCTTTTATTTTAGGATTTGGATTGCGTTGTATGTAATTAATTTTAAACGGTAAGTACCTTGTTTGGGGAAATTAATTGCAGATAATGATTGTTTCCTATGCCAATAAAGTCCTTTGAATTAAAACAACTTGATACAGAGATAAGGAGAAACTGAGGTACAGACAAACAGAAATAGTGTATCTCCATATCTTTTATCTCATTATCTACCATCTACTTATATATTACATATAAAGTAGATAATGTCCTTAGAGATAAGGACACATTAAGAAACACAGGTACAGAGATAGTGAGATCCAGAGAAACATACACATATAATACAGTATGTATACTAAAATACATATAATATAGAATATATATATATATAAACTATATAAATACAGAGCCAGATAAAGATAAACAGAGTTAAGGAGACAGTGAAATACAGAGGAATAGAGATAATATAGAATGATCCAGGTAACAGAGATAAGCAGATAGTGAGATGAGCACAGATATAGAGAAATCGAGTTATAAGGAGATAAAAAGATAAAAAGAGATCTAGAGTTAGGGAGATAGAGATCAAAGAGAGACAGAAACAGAGATGGATATACGAGGAGATGGAGAGATAAGGAGATAGAGATACAGAGAGATAGAAACAGAGATGGATGTATGAGGAGATGGAGAGATAAGGAGATAGAGATACAGAGAGATAGAAACAGATATGGATATATGAGGAGATGGAGAGATAAGGAGATAGAGATACAGAGAGATAGCTCAAGATGGTGTCTGATGTAAACTTGCAGCCATATATTCGTCCACTGAGGGGGGGAGACAGAGTAATTCAACGCATATTCAAATGAGTTCCTTTGTGTCCTGTGTGCTTCACAGATTTAATGGACAAACATTGTTATACACACGTGACAAGCATACATAAACACACACACACACACACACACACACCCACACATACACACACAACACCCCCACACACACACAAAATGCACATGCATGAACACATTCAAACATGTGGATAGACACATGACATGCATACATAAACAAATAACATACACTCCATCGCTCACCTATACACACACAACACACAAATGTAACGTGCACAAGGATACAGACACACACACAGAATGACACTCACGTACACGCATAAAGCTCTCAGCAGTGTATTCTGGGATTGGGAAGAGTAACTGTGTGTGGAGCAGAGCTGCATTCCAATGAGAGCCCGTTAGCAGGAAGCTAAATTAATCAGAATATGAAACTCTTTTACCTGCACTATATTATAGCTAACTGAGCTATAGGCTAAATTATTCACAATACCATACTCCTTTACTTATGCCCCATTTCAGCTAACTGAGCTATACACTAAATTATATACTTTAAAACTGCTCATTTTGTCAAAAGACTGCACACAATTCACACAACCACATACACAAGTAGCAGAACACCTTAGATCTTCTGCTAGATTCATTAAAACGATAAACGATTCATAAAAACCCAATGTTGTCACCATATGACATGCACCTTCCATAAGATCTCATTCTGTTTGAACCAGATACTGCTTAGTCCAACTCACATTTAACATGTCTACCTTTCTAATGATAGTAGTAAAGTACATGAATATATAGACCAACAACAACACCGAAGACCAGTATTGCACTATTGCAAGACTGCAATCAAGACATTGCAGTTTTGACTGCAATCAAAACATTCATGCTTTTCCAATGGTTGCATTTTGCACTGAAAATAAAAACATAACCTTTTCTAAATTGAATATGAACACAGCAATAACATTTGTTGAGACAATAAAAAGACATACCCAAAGCATCATCTCTTTTTCTAGCTGGAACTGGCCGTAACTGGGCATACTTGGTCCACATCACAGATTCTTCAGGAAGGATCTGAAGAATGGCCAATCCATCTTTACACAGACGTGATTGCAGTGTGCCTTGTGTTTTTACCACCACATTGGACTGGGACATTCAATAGCTTTGTGGCCATTGATGTTTCTCCCTTTTCTTCTTCCTTTTGACAAGTTTAACCCAGTATCATCTACGAATAAATATTAATGCGGGATTTCATCAGCACCCATCTGCAACATTCTAAGAAAAAAAGGTCTACCATAAATGTGTATGCAGAAAGGTTATTGCCTGTACATTCCTTACCTCCACATATTCATGCTGCAGGTGTTTCACTCTCTCAGAATTCATTTTTAATGACACTCCGTAGTGTTGTTTCATCTGTATGTGATGTTTTGAAGGATTCACCACGGTGAAGGTACCTGATGGACATTATTGAAAAATGTGTGGTCATTGAGGATTTTAGTTTGAATTTCTGAGACGTATCCCATCTTCACCCAATGCCATCTTTAGATGGCAAACCTATGTAGACTCATCCAAGAACATGTCAAATGTCACAGGACAATGCAGAAGGCATTGCTTCAAACATGGAATGCAGAAAGTGGGTAGTAGCAGTGCATATCATAGGCTACATTGTACTGATTTAACTGTGGACATCGGAGAAAAGTGATTTTTCACCTGTGCTTCCATGGGTCTGAGGAGGGTGCCAGGTGAACCATCCCACGTCCGCTGTGGCATGGCTTAGAAAAAAAATAAAATAAAATAAAATAAAATATATATATATATATATATATATATAGGTCTGACAGAGTCTTTCCAAACATTTGTACTTTATGTTCTTTGCCTAAGGGTATTCCCTACAACTGCAGTGGTAAGTTATAGTTTATATTATAACTGTTGTTCAAAATGGTGGATAATCAGGCCATTCTTTAAAATATTTCTGTTTGCAGTAACAACCCCACATTTTTTTTTTAAAAAGGGTCGGTAGGTAGGTCTATATTTTTTTTTCAAAATTTAAAGTAAAAAAAAAAAAGTACAATTTTGGTCACGGTGAATACGTCCGTATGAATTTAAACAAATTTGCATATCGTGACGTCACTGACTCTGTCTCCGACCCGTAAAAGTTTAGTGGTCTCCTTGACATCAGTCGACACGTCACGTTATAGTGGTGTCGAGATATTTCAATGCATTTTTTTAATGTGGGACCTATTGCTACGGTGCCAGAACCCAAAGTTATAAGTATAGACTTCTATAACTATAACTTTGAACGGTGACTGCGAACATTTTCTTTGCTGCAGCCATCATACAGACAAGCGCGAACCATTGATGAAATGAAGCGAATATAAAAGAAAGAACGTAGCCTACGTGTAGGTAGGCAATTTATAGTCGCGATACTTACTAAAATATAATTAATAGGGTTTTATTGGAGTTCCATTAGTTGTTTGAAGAGTTACAAAAAAAAACGGTCGGTCTTAACATAAGTTTACAACCGGCAAGTCGGTCGGACTCAGCGGGAAAAAAATATATATATTTGGGTCGGTCCTAAATTGACAGGGTCGGTCGGATAACGGCAAACTAGAAAAATTTTAAGGATGGCCTCATTGCCATACACCTTGAAAATTGGTCTAAAATTATCCTAGCTCTAAAAACCTCCGACCAATAACCATTGATGTTGAATGATACTTAACATGGTCTTATGGCCCCTCGACCCCCCTAGATGCCTGACCCCACGAAAAGAAATGGTCTAGAAACGCAGCCATGTTTCAACGCTATATCTGCTGATGGGCTGAACCCTCTTCCAGCCTTGCTCAACGTCAACACATGTTCAACAACATCTCATCTAATGAATTCCTGGGAAAAATGTACCTCTACCTCTTCCTATCCTTCTGTGGTACTCACCTGTTGCCTTTTTATACTGCATACTCCTGATTGTTGAGTTTATATTTGGTTATGTGTCCATGTCCCTGATGGCCATCTTTCATTTATTGGTTCATAGATGTGGTAAATTGAAAGACATGGCCTTGGAACGGCAAAGTTGAATCATGTTACATTTCTGTGTCTCAAGTACAGAAGTTTGTTTTGTGTTTTTTGCAAAACACTCAATGTAGTATTTTGCAGTGTGAGGCTGAGAATGAACTCATTGATGGTCAGGTTCACTAACTAACTCTGTGTTGTAAACGTAAAAACTTGGCTAAATTAATCCAAATTTGAAACTCCTATACCTATGCTACACTATAGCTAGCTGAATTAAACAGTAGACTGAATTATCCAGAACAATCAATCAATCACCCCGCGGGCTGTAGCGCTAATTACACTCTTAGTCCTCTCTGTCTCTCTGTATGTTTGTGGTATTATACAGCGCTGGCCCTGCAACGCTTGGGGAGATGTGGGCTTTCGACGGGAGTGTAAAACGTAGATCATAAACATTCAGACCCAGGAGATCGTTTGGAACCAAGGTTGCTAGGAGCGCGGCTGCTAGCGACGCTTAGCGTTCATTCAACATGACGGACCGCTGCTTCACCTGGTCTCCAAGGTCATGTACACACACACACACACACGCGCGCGCGCGCGTGCAGACAGAGAAAACACACAAACAGACACACACATGCAAGCAAGGTTTTTTCTCAGTACTCTGCCACCCTATATCTCTTCTAGGGATGGCCTCAGATCTGGGGGCCACTATTGACCCTCAGGTCTCGTTTGTGTACACACTCAAACAAACACACACATCCATACACCACACAACAAAAACAAGCAGAAACACACACACACACACACACACAAATACACATATACACATACACACATCATGCACGCACACATGCATCCACACTCACATCTATACATATTTGAGTGTTAAATTGCATATGTAAGCTCTGTGAACCTGCTGTCATTGAATCTCAGCAAGATAGAGATTCTGAATCTCCTCAATCCCAGTAAGATAGTGAGATAATACATTTTTAACAGTCAATTAAGGTGTAAATGATAAAATAAAGAACAATATATATATATATATATATATAATCTTATAATAGATTACTAAATTATTATCATCAAGTGACACATTCAATCATTTTGAAATATAATCCATAGAATGATGGCAATAACCTAACACCTCTCATCTCGGCGGGCGTAGAAGAAGTATTAATACCAGCCTCACACTGTTCCTCTCGTTTGTTATTCTGTCCATCCACTTCTTTTCCTCCCAGACTCTGTCATCGCTCCGTCGTGTTCCTCTGTCATCGCCTGCTACTTCCTGTCCATTCTCTGATGAATATTTAGGGTTTGACCTTTCAAACCTTCTATCTGCAGGCGTCTCCCCTTCCAGAGGAGAAGGCATGAGAGAAATGCTGAAAAACAACACAGAACATGGACCAGAATGTTTCCAGCTTCGGTGGTGTTGCGTCCTCCACAGCACGGTCAAATGCAAAGTCCACACATGAAAGTAGATAGAGCAAAATGTCTAAATGCAATTCTGTATTCTTCTTTACATGGATCATTTATCAGGATCACATCATTTATTATATTTTCAATAGATTATGGTGAAAAAAATAACAATAACGTACAATAACAGTAATAATGGTATAATAATAATAATATGTAAATGTAATTTGTATTGGACTTTTTTCCAAGCAAAAACCTTTACATAATACGACATTATATAAGCCAACCAGAAGAATAAAGAAAAGCATATACATATGTATCTACACATGTATACTATTTTTATATTGTATAGAAAACCTACAACATTAAATACATCATGTGGTTGATGCATTTAATGTTGTAGGTTAAGACGAGTGCCTGTGTGGTCGCGCCTGGGAGGACGGTGCACGTGGCCCCTGTGCCAACAGGCACACGTTTACCTGTCACTGTTCACCTGTCGGAGGCACCTGTGCACCGTCACCACGGCTCCCCCAAGGAGGGGTGCAGCTGGTGCAGTAACTACGGAGCCGCATGCCCGGGACATGCTCCACCAGAGGGTCTGACGGCCCCCAACAAGCGCAGCCTTAATTGACGTGGATAAGTGTTCACACTCAGGATCTTGAGTGGTAAATGCCTGCTGTAATGTGCTGTAAGTGCTGGAACAGCGCATACTAAATGTGTCAAAGCAGCATGGTTAATCTATTGCGGCTTGTAGGTTTTTGATATGCAACACAGTTTTGTTTTATGCCAGGATCAGACTTCACTACATTTCTGTATTTCATCAGTCACCACTTCAAATAAAGTGATATTTGCATCCTCAAATCTTGCCATGACCAGAGCTGGATACACGGCACACAATTTAATTTAATTAAATGAATATTCATCAATATGAATTCAATTCATATTGAATGAATTTCAATTCATTTGAATTTAATTTACTTAATTCATGAATGAAAGATAGGGGCACTATCCTGCATTTGTCCTACCTAATAAATACATGAAAGAAGCAGAAAACCCTTTCATTGATGCATTGTTTTACTCCCAAAACCAAACAGTTCCCCAAACAGAACACACTTTAGAGGACAGAAGCATAATCAGGCCAATTTGTGTGTTGACTCAGCAGGGATCATATTACATTAGAAAAGTAGAATTTATGTTTTCCTTCATATAAATAAAGACATTTCCGCCACAGAATTCATGAAGAAAAGGCACAAAACGGTGCACAAATGGTCACCAGAAAGCAGGAAAGTGTTTGACACAATTTCAAAACCGTAAAATCAAAACGTCTGTGTTGTACTTGTATTTGCAAAGCTTTTTTTTTTATTGGGGTAATCCAATATTGGTCCGTCACACAGCATAGAACAATAAAACAATTAGGTATTTCCCAGCATTTGATAAAATTGCCCTGAAAACTGAAAATTCCTCTGAAACGTTTAAGGGGGCAAAAAGGTAATTGGGGGTGATGTGGGTGATGGGGGAATGCCGGACGGGAGGTGATGGGGAATGGAGGATGGGGGGTGATGGGGAATGGAGGACGGGAGGTGATGGGGAATGGAGGACGGGAGGTGATGGGGAATGGCGGGAGGGTCTTGGTGGACGACACAGAGCCAGCAGGAGTGGCGTTCCCCAGGATGAGCCCATAGAACAGCGCGTCGTGTGAAATTGGAATTGATTTAGTAAACAGGCGCTTGGCAGAGATTGTGTAACCCACACCAGATGGCCTCGTCTCTTATCAATCTTGTGAAGGATGCAAAGTGGTTTCTTCATCTGTTTTTGTTGTTGTTGTTTTGGTTTGGGTTTTATTTATTTTTTTCCAGACCCACACACACAGACAAGGGGCACGTGCACCCGAACACGTTCCGCGTTGTATTGGTTCTTTAGTGATGTTCTGGAGTGTCTCTGGGAAGATGGACGACCCCAAGATGAATCTACATCCCCTAATCCTCTCCGCTTCTCGACTAATATATCCATTATATGAGTGATGCTCCCATAAGCGACGCCCGAGTTAGTAAATAACTCTGGTTAATTAAAGCTAGGGCATCCATCTTCTGCCTGGCTTTGTGTGTGAAGGCTTTGAGCGGAATGTTGCATTAATAAAACACTGCTTATTACTGCAGTTTCAAACCTGCTAATTGGAGCAGCAATCTCTGACACAAACGATGTCTTATAGGGAAATAGACAAGTTACTTTGCTGTGTCCTGCTGTTATGGATGATGGAAATTTAATAAGAATCTATACATATAAAGCTGGAAATAGTTGACTGACACTAGTTGACAAGAATGGTGTGTCATTACACACCCAAATGCTAAAGTATGAAAAAATATTTTTCTCATAAAGATAAATAATTGTAATATATCAGATATTAACCGTTTCCTTTTGGTTTGTCACACAATGAAAAGTGTTTATCTTGTATACAGTATATAATGGAGGGACTCTATTTGTTCTGAAGGACACTGCAATATGTACTAAACTATTATATCATTGTAGGAAATAATATTACAAGTGTGATGACAATATACCAGGAAGCTTTAAGAATATGGCAGATCCAGTACAATAACAAAAATGGAGTAAAACACTGTATATAATACTTGACAATAGAGTAAGCGTGTTCTTCATAGCATGTATAGAACAGGCCCGTACTGTACGGCAAGTTTCAAAGAAGTCTTTGAAACTTTGGAGCCAATCTCAAAGACACCATGAACTCTAAGTGCCGCTGTCTATCGCATCTTGTGTGAAAATAGCTGTTTCTGTTCCGCTAAATACTTATTTTTATCTGCTAATTCCTTGCCAAGCTCTCTACTCGTCTCCTCCTGTTCCATATCATATACTCTCCTCTTTTCTCTGTCTCCCTGTCTTCCTCTCCTGTACCAAATCTGCTTTCCATTCTCTCTCTCTCTCCCTACCCCTCTTTGCTCCTCCCCTGCTCCTGTCTTCTTCCCTCCCTCTTCAGTATCAGCTTGTTCTGTTTGTTTGTGGTCTGACAGTTATCTAGAGATGATCTCATAATTGGTGAGGAACTGTGCTGCTATTTAACATCCATGTATGCTAATCTGCTCCTAGTGGTACTCTGATACATACATGGGTGGGTCTGGAATTCCTGATGCACGACAACCATTTTCTATTAAACAGACAGAAACCATTAGCCAGAGGGCAGGATAAAGCACTTGGCTGCCATTCAACTTCTTTATTTAATTTCAATGACTCTGACACCCTTCTCTGAAACTTCACTCAAATTGAAGTCTCACAGAGCAACTATAGATATACTATAGATAGAGAACTATGGCTGTAGGGTAAGTGTCTACAGGTCATTCTAAGTGTCTACAGGTCATTCTAGACATACAGTGTCTATAGATCATTCTAGCAATAAGGCTTGTGTTAACTATATGAACAACAGAGGCAACTTAAATCGAGGATACAGTTAATACCCCGTCAGAAGAACTAATAAGTAATAACTGAGTGGAATAAAAGGAACAAGTGTGAAATATAGAGGGACAGCACAATAGGCTTGATTTAAAACTAGCCAACAGACTGACTGCTCCACTGGTGTTGTGGAGTTTGGGTTCAGGTCATCTTGGATCCAGAAGTCCTACTATGTTATAGCAGAGCTTCGACGCTGACACCAGCACAGGGCGTGGGCTGGGACCCATCCTCTTTCCTTACAGATATAATCTATGGAATATAAATGATGAAGCGTGGATGATGCTTTCAGAAGGGATAATAATAAGTGTCTTTCTGTAGTGACACAAATTTGCAATGTTGAGTTGAAACCACAACAAACAAACTATTTTTATAGATTATTACTGCTGGCCAAGTATGTTGTGGCACTAGGGTTCATGAGATGTAGTACTGTGTGTCTAAGGTAACGGGGCATTTTAGCAGACACTTTTGTCCAAAGCACCTTACAGTCAGTACATTTGTGGGGTTCGACATGTGGACAGTTGGAGGAGGAGGGGGATCAAGGGGATCAAACCGCCGACCCTATGGTTAGTGGACGACCCGCTCTGTCCACCCACTGAGCTACTGCCGCCTGGCTATGACTTGCATCTCTGTGCAAACACTTTGGTGATTTTTCTGATGCCTCTATCCAAAGCGGCTTAGTGATTTTTGTTTTGTTTTGATAGACATCCTTATGAAGCAGATATAGGGCTTGCTCAAGGATTCCTACAAGTGTTCTATTTGAACTCAGAACCTTTTGCGTAGGAGTCAAACACCCTAACCACGAGGCCTTTGTCTGTTAGAAATGAAAAAGCAAAGCTTCAACCAAAAAAAGTTACTTTCTGACTATTAGCAAGGCTACATATTGACTGTACACACTAGCAAGATAGCTACTGCTTACATAGGGCACTTTATAACCTTGCTGGGAACTAATTTGATAGGTGGTCTGACTAGAAGGCATGACTAGAGCGACCAGTGTCTTGGTCACTGCAGTTAGATAGATGACCTCATAACATATTTTATAACCTTTTATCTCTCGTCTTTCAATCTTCACCACACACATTTCCTACCTCTCAATATGATGAGTCAAAATAATGAGCATGAACAGAAAACACATTCTGAAAGCTTTTCGTGAACTTGATCTTTGTCTAACTGATGGAGTTTCTTGTGAGCAAGAGGCAGAGGTTAAAAGAGAACGTGTTCCTCTTCAAGCCTGTTGACCCCATTCTGATCAAAGAGAAATCCAGATAGACAGGTACACAGATACACAGGTACACATACAGACAGGTACACAGACATACAGGCACAAAGACAGACAGACAGACAAAAACACAAGCAGAGAGGTACTTAAAAATACATGCTCCGATTGAAAATCAGACAGTCAGTGTACCTGTCTGTCTGTGTACCTGTGTACCAGGCTGACAACCACACAAGCAGTCACAGACAGACAGACAGACACACAGGTACACAGACGGACAGACTGTGGCCAGAAAGACCATATGGTGGTGACCAAACACACCACAGGTTGTTGATGACACATGACGTTGTTTGATCACTCTGTTTCTCTCTCTTTCTGCCTTGATCTCTCATTCTCTTTCTCCTGCTCATCATCCTCCTATATATATTTTTCTCTCCCTCCTCTTGAATCGCTCCATTTTCCCCACTCTTTTTAATTCTATGCATCTACCTCTCTCTCTCTCTCTTCCTTCCCATGTATATATCTGTGTCGCTCTCCATCCCTCCAGACAGTGATGCAGGGTTGTGGCCACAGCAGCACAGCCGTCTTGCTGGGGGTCCATGCTGTTGTGGTGAGACAGCATGTAACCAGCATGTAACCCTCTGCTTCAGACAGCACCGTCGTTAAAGCACAACGCCACCACAGTGTCTACACACAGAAACAGCGCCCTCTCTTGGCAAGCCGTTACTGTAACCATTGTCTCAAACTGCAGCCACACAGCAGCAGGTGATCACAGCACCAATGTGTGTGGTTTGAAGTGATCAGTGTTTATACATCTCGATTCCTTATGGTCCCCCTATCCATATTTATATTGTTATTATCTCTATATTCTCTGGTGGTTGCTGGGGAGGATATAGATACAATCATATGATCTCAGATAGAATCGGTACCCTCCCATGTGCGCACAAGAAAGATGTGAAGGCACTGAGCAGCATCCGATTCAGATGAGTTTATTGTTCCCTCTGGAAATTGTTTCTGTTAGAATTGCTCAGCTCAAGATAATAGAAAATAGAAAACATTTAAGTAAAACATAGAAAACACATAAAGTCTAGTAAGGGAATAAGAATAGAGAAAAAGAGTGCAGGTAAGTAAATTCAATGTGCACAGGAAAATGTATATATGGTAAGCATACACATAAAATAAACTATAAAGTGGCTGATGAAAATGTGAAGACATTGAAGTAGTTCATGGACAGGTCTTCATGTGATGCTGACTAGCACCAATGCTGCTTAGATATTGCATCACACAGAATCACAATTTAGAAAAATGTTGTTCTTTTCAAATAATTAAACAGATAATATGAATGTGTTAGTTAGGAATATAACATGTATTATATATGCTGTACGTTTAAAAGCTTTTTACTGCTAGGATCAATACTCACACTAAAGAGAAAAGAGAGGGTTCCAGGAGTAATAAAGGTGAAGCCTGTTCCAGGCTTCTAAGAGACTGTTAACATCAATGCTCTCCCTGTCCTCTTCTATGTAAGTACTTAATGGAGGCGACGGTGCTAGGACGAGTTGACATTGTGTGCAACGCTTTCCAAAATTAGATATAGAACAGGGGATTCAATTTGCGGCACTTTGAGACATCATAAAGAGCTAGGTTTTGCCAGAAGCTAAAGGCTACTCGACCAGAAACACTCATCCAATGACATAAACCAACCACTCACACATCCAACCACGCCTCTATTCAACCATCCACACAGCCCACCCACCCATCCATACCCCCACATCCAACCACACAGTCAGCCAACAACACCCCATCCAACCAGCCATTCAACATAGACCATCCTACCAAGACTCCATCCAGCCACCCATCCCAACACAGCCATCCAACCAGCCACCCATCCCAACACACATCCATCCAACCAGCCACCCATTCCCACACACAGCCATCCAACCAGCCACCCATCCCAACACACATCCATCCAACCAGCCACCCATTCCCACACACAGCCATCCAACCAGCCACCCATCCTAACACACATTCATCCAACAAGCCAACTAAGCTACTGAATGTAATGCACAGCTTCAGCCAAGATGTTTTCTCTGTGCCGGTCTCACGCAGCAGAACGCTACATGAGCAACTATGCAGTAACACACCGTTCCTGCAGAACAATGGAAAGCAAGCTCAAGTCACTGTCCTCAACATGTAGACATACAATCATGAGGAGGATGGTGTGTCTGGCTCTCTGCATCTGTTCTATTTCTCTGTCATGGAGAGCATGCTCAAGATTCTAGAGAATTACTTTTGCTGCTATAGATTTTGGCTTCTTGGGCGTTGATTTAAATGTTTAGATGTAATTACACACGCTACTACTGGGTTTGGTGGATTCTATGTTGGGATCTTCCTGCTGTGATGAGTGACAGCTTGACAAAAGTTCTTTCAGAAGAGGTGTACTTCCTCTCTCTCTGCTAATGAAAAATGGGGACAGGTGTGAAGACTGCAACATCCTCTTAAACGGCCTGGGCAAATCGATTCAAATAAACGATGGACCAAATGGTCTTATTTCAGGAAAGAAACGAGAGGAGAAAATACATTTGACTGGGAGGGGCAGGAGAAGCTGTGGTAGTAAAGTGGTTGGGACATTTTGGGACAGGTTTTTTTAAACATATCAATCCTCACACAAAATCATAGAGATGTACGATGTGGATGATGTGAGCTGCTCTTATTACCACAACTTTTTAGACCATATACCAGGTGGAGAAGACAAATATTGCCAGCATGCTGAACAAAGCTAGTATCTTGACAGAAGGCCAAATAAACGAGTGGATCAATAAAACATGAAAAAACCCTCTTGTGCCAACACTCAATGGCATTAGTAATGTGCGATATAAACAATATACGATATAAACGATAAAAAATGGCCTACGATAGAGATTTTAATTCTATGCTCCATCGTGATAACGCATGTTGATGACACGATCTACCTGCGGAATTTACAGACACGAGCTGCAACTGGCTGCAATGCATCATTGTCATCTTCATCAAAAGTCATTTTCAAAAGGTACTCCTTACAATAGGCCCACGATGGATTGAAATTACAAGGGCCATAATTGTTGAATTGTGTAAGGACATGGTCCCTTTTCAAACGGTAGAGAGACGCGGCTTTAAAGCCATGATCAGAGCTATTGATCCACGATACGAGGTGCCGAGCCACAAATACTTGACAGAAACAGAGATGCCAAAATTGTATGCCGAGCTCTGCGAAAAGGTTGAAAAAGAGCTGAGTGACTTGAAATACTTTGCCACTACGACAGACCTGCGGTCAAGTCGCACCATGAAGCGTTTCCTAAGGCTGACCATTTACTATATGACTAAATCACTATATTCCTTAGGGTCTTTGTAACTTGTTCTGAAATGTTTCTATTATAATTTATATATCGTGATATGTATTGTTATCGCAAGAGGCCGCAATGTATATCGCAATATGGATTTTACGCCATATCGCCCATCCCTAAATGGCATATTTCGAAAAAACCTGAGACAATAAAAAAAACACCATTTATACTAAATCTAAATTCAGAACAGTTGACAAGGACAAGGCAGTGTGTCGACAAGCTACAATGTTAATTCTGAAGTACAGCTGACGAATAACGTAGAAAACGCTCCTTCTGAGAGTCAAACGGGATCCCTTCAGATCCCCCTACTGCTGTCATACAGGCATATGACAGATCTGTGACACGGGCCTTGGGAGCACGACAGCCAGTGTGTGCGAGACGACGCCTCTCCCGGCTGGCATGTCAGCCGCCCATGATGGAAATGCCTCTTTAATAAACCTTCCAGTCTGGATCTTACATCCCAGGAAGAACAGTGGATGGTTGTCATGGTGACTCCCTGCACAGCCTCAAACCATCACTTAGGTTCCGGTCGGCCGCGGTTCCTCTGGGCAGACAACCTCATGGGGAACCTTCCATTAGGCGTCCACAGACGATACTTGGCCCTCCCTCTCCCTGTCTCTCTCGCCCTTTTTGCTTGTCTTCGCAATACTCTAGATCTCATTGGGCTTGAGCTCCATGTTTATTCATACGGTAACCTTTTAAATATTTCCAAGCACCCTCCAACAAAGACCTCAGCGGCATATTAATACCTCATCTGTGTTTCATTATTCTCTTCTCTGGCTCTCATCGCACTCAAGATGCCCAACGTCCTCCTCACTCTCTTCTCTCCATCTCTGTTCCCCGCTGTGCTCTGTGTCGTTATACCTTTTATCTCTCTCTCTCTCCAACATCAATGACATGAGTGACACTAATGTGTGCCCAACATTGCTCTTCCTACTACCCACTATGAGGGCTATGCCTCCTTACTCTGAGTGTACTATGTACACTCAGAGTAAGGTTGCTTGAAGGCTGTTCTGTCCTGGTTTTAAGCAACATAGTGATTACATTGAGATATTAAGATAATAAAAGACTAACTACATATTTGCTTCATTCCACCTTGGTTTTTCCGTTGATGTCGAAACCTTATAACCTATTGAAGGGTAAAGGGGCATTAAGCAGACCGTTTTGTCCTAAGCGACCCACAATCAGTACATTTCTGGGGTTCGACATGTGGAGGAGGGGGATCAAGGGGATCGAACCGCCCTATGGTTAGTGGATGCCCCACTCTGTCCACCCGCTCTACCCACTGTGCTACTGCCACCCTTATCAAAGTGTAAGTGGACCCAATGTTTGTGGGGTCCTAAAAACACTGTATATGTTTTAGGTTGAGGGTTGTAGGGAGATAGGGGGCATGTTTTCCCCATGGTTACGAAGAAAACGTTTGAATACATTTTTAGTTCTATCGTTGTGTATGAGTGTGTTGTCGAACCCTTTCTTATGTGCTGCCATCAGAATCAACTGCTGCCCAGACAGCGCTTTACACACCTACACACACCTCACCACCAGTGTCCCCTTGTCGTGCCGTCCAAGAGTATACTGAAATATGGTGGCCAAGGTATGTTGAACAAAATGCATATCCAAAATGTTTTCAAATTAAAAAACACAACACAAACACCACAACACAAATCTGTCAGGTTTCTGAAAGTGTCGTTTTTAAGCTTTCCTATGATGTGTAACACATGGAAATCTGATAATATTTGAAGAAGTTGTGGCCATTTGAAAGTAGGCACATCACAAAAGCTAAAACTGAGAAAAAGCCTCCTAAAGATTTGCAGTTGTCACCTCTCTCTATCAGCACACCCGATTTCAAACACAAAATGTATACTTTTAAAGAAACCAATACTGTTATCTGACACGTGGAGAGGCTTCTCTGTGATCTCAACTAACAGATTTTGCAAAAAAAACCCTGAAAATCACTCATTTTGAAAAAAATCACTTCTTTGTTAATTTGCGCAAATGTTGTTTTGGCGGCTTGTGTCCTTGGATTCCATGACCTGACACAAATGTAAAAGCCACCAAACAAACGTATAAGCCACAAACTGCAAATGCAACAACACAAATGCATCAAATTTGAAGTTAGCATCAACGGATGTTGATACTGACACAAATAGATTATTTTAGCTGGCAAACTATTGTTACTCCTACATTGGCATCAACATTCAATACTGTGATAGTAGTTAGGTA
Source organism: Urophycis tenuis (assembly GCA_036785325.1). Classification (NCBI taxonomy): domain Eukaryota; kingdom Metazoa; phylum Chordata; class Actinopteri; order Gadiformes; family Phycidae; genus Urophycis; species Urophycis tenuis. Next base: position 17,005,130 of record JAXIVH010000005.1, on the reverse strand, counting down.
TAATAATAGTTTCATTGTTGTCAATGAAACCACCATTGACTGTTATGTTGTTGTTTTTCAATTGTTTTGGCAAATTTCCTAAGCATTTTGGTCATGTAATTTGTGCAACTGTAAGTTGGTTGAATAATGCATTAGATAATTTAATGTGGAAGAGGCATAGGGTAGATTTTTTTTCCATATGATATATTAATCAAACATCAACTAGGTCAATCAATCAAGCCATGAATCTATCCATCAAACCATGGCATGTTAGCCATGCTTATTTTCAAAATGGTAGAATCTGTCTCAGGTAGGTAGACAGCAGAAATTACCTGGACTCAACCATTAGGCCTATACAGGTCAACTAAACAACTACACTTGCATTTTTAGACTTATATTTGCTATCGTATAAATTAACAAACAAATGATATAAACAAACTGAATTATTCCCTTTGCAAAAAGAAAATGAATACACCATACAGAATATAATATTATCAACCCTTTCATTTCCATGGACCACATCTGTCACTTCCTATATTTCCCTGCCGGAACGAATCCTTCGCCCGAACACCTTGGGACTTGGAGACCATGGTAAAAATACAATTGATAAACATTGCCTAAACAATATATGTCACTATATATTCTACGTTATATCACTACTTATCACACCATCACAACATCACTTATATCACCAATTGATATCACCTTTCTCTTATCGGGAGTGCGGACTCTATAAGACACACACCCCAACAAACCAATAAAGAGACATAAATGACACACTCTGGTGTGCACATTGTGAAATTAATTATTAAGTTGTGAATACAAGCATCAGGATATATGCACATAATGAATCAAAAGTAACCATGTTGTATTGGTAACAGAGTGCTGTGTCACGGCTCACCGTACCATCAAAACACATTGGATTACTATGTCCACGATGGCATAACAGATATTACCAGCATATAATAAAATAAAGTCATATATATATAATTTTTAGATATTTTTAGATGTATTTTTGTGCGAGGCTTCCTCTACTCTGAGCATCATTCCTCTCTCCAGCATCTCTGCCCCCCACCCCACTCCATCCTACCCTCCATCTGCCTGTGGTTCGCGAGGAGGTCTCGACGACGTGGATATCCTCATCCACCACGACTCATCACTCCGCTAGCGAAGCCACCGCCACCACCGCCGCCGCTGCCACGGCCCAGATTGGTTTTTAGCCTTCCAGTGAATTGATTGAGAAAAAGAAATTTAAAGTAATGTGTTTGCCAATAAGTTGCCGCAGCGGCTGGGATTGAAGCGTTAGCATTAGGCTCCCAGACGGCTCCCATCCATATCTAGTGAGGCCGTCCCTGTAGGGCACACAAACTATCAAGCTATGCTCAAGCACCTCCAGTATTACCTCCTTTAGCTCCAACCAACCAATGTGGGCTCTGACAGGGAAATAAGGGAGAGGTGTGTGTGTGTGTGTGTGTGTGTGTGTGTGTGTGTGTGACATTTGTTCCATGTGTGTGCATGAAGATGTGCCTCTGCGTGTGTGTGATCGGCTGCTTGTGCATGTAGCTGAGTTGAGGCGGTGAAGTAAGAAGACGATGGCGTGATGAGAAAAGCGCTCTGTTCTGAGGGAATAAGTGATGGAGCTGCAGTGCCTTGCTGAAGCCTTTCTGATCAATGGAGAACATCTCCGGGCTGCTATCAATAAGAGACAACGGCAGTGCTTTGCCCACCAGCTGCACCTTCCACATCTCGGCTTAACCTGACATGTTTTGATGGCTTGTGACAGTCCAATCACTGGGTTATGAGTCTGTTTCAAACACGACCTAACCTCGTTTTCCTGCAATCGACGATGCAAAATACACAAATTACACAAGGAAGTGTTTGGCGTGTTTTTTGACACTGAGCACGCTTTAACATCAATTTGGAATGAATTAGTTTTGTATTGAATCTGTCACACCAGACATATAGAGATATGTCGTGCCACAGTTTTAAGACCATAATTGAGGTATTGGACGGTTCATTCTTCTATCAACACAGATGGATTGAGCCATTGGTGTCAGATGATGTTCTGTTCATTCATTAAATAAGCAATCATCCTGTTATGCTCACACAAACACAAACTACATGCACAGAGAGAAAAACAAAGAGAGAGCCTGGGCCTTTTTTTTTTTTGTATACACACTAGACATACACAGTACCTGTCAACAATGTACATTTCATGAAAAGACGCAAAGTCGTGGTCTTCAGCCTTGTGTTATGAGTGATTGTATTTGTTTAACTGACGTTTTACATGGACAAACCTCATGATATATAACCTACTAATTTGAGGTACCCATAATATATATACTATATAATATGTATACTATATACCCATAATATAGACTCTGATTTCTACTTAGTGTTGATATTTTTGTTATCTACCACCCCTACGTTAGACCGCCTATAGACAGTTCTTGGTGCTGCCTGAGTATCGGTTTGGTCATCAATGACTATTGAGAAAGGGATGTAATGTATGTGATGAGATCAAGGCTTTAACATGAAATCTCATTACACTGGAACACACCATCGGCTTGTATATACTGTCTGCTCTTATGTATCTGCTCATATTTCCCTGTATATTTAAGGTAGTAAAATAAATAAATAAATAAATAAATAAATAAAAAGTGAAAATAGTTCAACTGGTTTGGAGTGGTTGGACATCTGAGATGACCCCCCATGATCCTGAGGCAGGTTTAGGTTTAAAAGTTAATGAATGGCTGTGAGATGCTGATGCGTTGCGGTTGACATGAAACTGTGAAGGGATTAGCTCAGGCCATGTGTGGGCAGCAAGTGTGCATGTTAGTTTGGCAGTTTGTTTGTTTGTTGTTTCTGCTTCCTTTCTTTCCTGTCTGAAAGCCTATAGGATGAGTCCAAAGCTTAGTCTGTGCTGACGCTGGCCTACCTCCTTGACATTATTTCATATTCTCCAAAGTGAGTCTAATTGATAATTAGGCATAACAAGTTCTGAGTTAATATTCAATTCTTCATAGTGCCGTTGCTGGGTCACATCTTTTCAAGAAAAATGTCTCAGCCTTGTTGACATTCGAAGGGAGATTTTAGCTCAAGGGCACGGTTGAATCACTCGGAGAATACTTCCAATCACACTTTATTGCAAAACTTGTAAAGGTTATAGTTACAATTAATGAGAGTTCAGGTATTTGTTGAATATTTAGTAGTTGAATACTAAATACTCATTGTATTTCAGGTTTCTACTTGGCAGGCTTTTGAGTGCATACATGTTGATCATGAGCATTGAAATAGGCCAAGCTCTGAAAAGTATGTATAATATACAGTATAAGAATATATAATATATCACATAAGATAAATGTGATAATGCACATTATCAGTTTTATCAAACCCAAAAATCATCAAACCTCCAGGGGAGAATTTTGTGTTACAGCAGCAGGAAGTTAGACATGAGTAGAGATATTAGACAAAATAGTGCCAAAGTAAGGATAAACATAATACAAAAATATTGGTCTTCATTTCGTCCCTCAACCTCCTGTCCACTACTCCCTGTCCAGCTCTAGCCCAACAACGGAGCAGGCCTTTCTCACTAGCTTGTTGAGCTTTATATCTTCCTCACCTATGTTGGTTCTATTGACGGAAGTAACAAGGGGAGAGGGAGAGGATCTTTCAGGAGTGATGATATAACTGCGCCGACGTCAAAGTGCTCTCAGGTGTTATTTCGCCATACATTATAGTTATCCTTGTTTATCCGCTTAGAAAATTGCCATGTATCATTTTGTGTAACCATACTTGGGTCGTGTAACTACTGTTACGACCGGCTCAAAGTCACAATACATTATGGGACACCATACTAAGTACTATTCGAAAGAATAACATTTATTTACAACAAAAAGAAGTGCAACACAAACAAAGGCTGGGATCTTTTTCCAGGGAGTTGAGAGAGGGCGGAGGGAGGATCCACTTATATAGGCCGCACCTACAGCTTCATGCAGGTGCTCTCAATCATCCCTTAGGAAACTGCACCTTAAACATAGAGACATGGCAGGCACATACAGAGGGTTAGAAACAAAATATATGACACGTAACACTACTCACGTAACCGTATTTAAATAGGGAGAACGTGGAAGTGCTTGGTCGCTTCTAACTTCACCCCCGTTTGGATCCTAAGGAATATACTGGGCCAAGCTACATGCTATCGAAGTAGCGCTGCGCGCCAGAGTGATCGAGTGCATGCACGAAAGTGAGAGAGGTATGTATCAAATCGTCTAAGATCATCTCTACAATACCTCAACCACCCGCTCCCAACGTCTCGGAAGCGCCAGCACCACCAGATAATGGATTTGTATACCACACCACACACCCCAGACTGTTTTCTAGCCATTTTCATCTTATGTCTGTTCATCTCATTGATAACCACTGTCCATCTGTCATCTTTTATTGCGTGCACCAGGCTGCTACGGATGGTCTACCAGCCTGCGGTGGCCAGTGTCACCTTCTTCACTGCCGTGTGCTGGGGAGGAAGCATTGGGAGCGGTGGTGCCAGGAAGCTGTACAAGCCGGGGAGGACGGCAAGCTCTGCAGTGGGGATGAAGCTGGACTGTGTGGAGGCGGCGACAGTGAGGAGGATGAGGGGAAAGCTGCTGGCGACCCGGAACTACCCTCTCAGCCTCACTATGCCGAACTGAAGCAACTCAGGAACACGTTCAGCCACATGCTCACTCAGCCAAGTGCCTAAAAGTGCTTGGGCGCTCCTTCATCCCACCAACCATCTGGCTCAGGAAGCTCCAACACCACCAGACAAATGGAATGGACTGAACTTCACATTCACATACACCACACCACACACCTTGGACTGTGTCCTAGCCGTTGTTATTCCAGGTCTATTCATATGTTGTACCTGGAATACCTGTATAAATTTGCACATCTTGCACCTTGCACTTTCCGCATATTTGCACTATCTATCTACTTTGCATTTTGCACCATAAACAGCTATCAAGGACACTAGTATGCATACAGGTTCTCACTCGTCACCGACCTGACTTAAGAGCTCGTATTTAATCTAATTTATTGTTTATTGACTTTAGCCAGGCTCTTACTGCATATCTATCCCCTGTACTGCTGGTCACTGTGAATTTCTCCTAAGGGGGATTAATAAAGGAATATCTTATCTTATCTTATGGAAGAACCTAGTTCAGTATGGACAAACGGTGGCGTTTTCCTTTAAGGATAATCTTTTATTAGACAGATTCAAGTCCATCCATCCATCCATCCATCCATTATCAAACCGCTTATCCTCTACGAGGGTCGCGGGGGGGCTGGAGCCAATCCCAGCTGCAACGGGCGAGAGGCGGGGTACACCCTGGACAGGTCGCCAGCCTATCACAGGGCTAACATATATAGACAAACAACCATTCACACTCACATACACACCTATGGTCAATTTAGAGACACCAATTAACCTAATCCCCAACCTGCATGTTTTTGGTCTGTGGGAGGAAGCCGGAGTACCTGAGTGTGAATGGTTGTTCGTTGCTATATGTTAGCCCTGTGATAGGCTGGCGACCTGTCCAGGGTGTAGCCCGCCTCTCGCCCGTTGTAGCCCGCGACCCTCTAGGATAAGCGGTTTAGAAAATGACTGACTGAACCGTTGCTAGTATACTGGCTATGTCTGGCTAAGTGCCAAGTTACAAAAAGCGATTAAAGTGCCAAAATGTACAACATTCAACAGCATGAGGGTAGATTTATAAGAAATTACTGACATGTTTGATCAGATGCATGAATTCAAGAGTGGGAGCAAGCTGGCTTTAAGGGCTATCAAACACCAAGTAACAGTTCTAGGGATGTCCCGATCCAGCTTTTTGCACTTCCGATCCGATTCCGATATTGTAGCTTTTAGTATCTGCCGATACCGATACCAGCCGATCCAAGCATGTATTAAAGATGAAATATATTTACTTATTTTGTTGTCAGACTCATGTTGAAATGGGTTTTACTCTTAAGAACAACTGGCCAACTTAATTAGGTTAGCTTGAATAATCCACAATGGTTGGTAATGAGAAGCTGACATGTTTATTCTTAACAGGGTTAAATAAACACAAAATATACAAAATAATAAATAGTCAATAATATATGGCAGTTTGTCACGCTTTGCAAAAGTGTCTGCCAGTGTTGGTTGTGTAGGACCTTTCTTTTTCTTGTCTTCGGTTTTCTTTAGAAACTCTTCATTTTGTTTTTGGTGGTATTTCGCTAAATGCTTGATCAGGTTGGTCGTATTAAAATATCTTACCGCTTTACCACCACGTTTGTCTTTATTGCGGCAAGTATTGCACTCTGCCTCTTTGTCTGTCTTTTAGGGTAAAATAATCCCACACAGCTGACGTTTTTATCGATAACTTTCAATTCTTAGTGTGACATGCACAGACAACTCTGTGTAGTTGTTGTTTAGGGGATGCTGGACAGGTCACTAGGTGTGCTGAAAAACGCGGACCGGATTTTGGGGAAAAACTGGAATGGATTACCTACATCGGTGCGCTGGAAAACACGGACCGGGTCAATGACATGAGATGCATATTTTTGTGTCCGAGTCCTTTTTTTATTTTTTTTATTATTTTTTTTTTTATAATTTAATCTATTCATGACATCTGTCACTTTATTCTCTAAAACCTATTTATATTAATACATTTTTTAGTTAATTCAATTTTTTTTTTTTTTTTCATTTTTTGGCTTCTCACAACCCTAAAATGTCAGGTGGTGCAACTGTCCAAGCAAGTGAGCAGGCTAAGAAAACTATAAAAAATGTCATTTTAATAATGATGAATTCAAAATAAAATACTTTGGCATTGTTTTATGTTTTAAGTCTTTTGGATAATGTTTTTTTCTCTTATATTAATAGTTTTAAAGCTTTTATAATAACTGCAAAACTTTTGTCCAGCAATTAATTTGATTTGATTTGATTTATTTGTCCCCGTGGGGAAAATTGTCTTCACAGACTGCACATTATGTGACAAAACAGTGGGACAGACAACAGACAACGTGACAGTACACTGACAGCATACAAAAATACAAAACAACATAACACCGGTGGTAACATACATGACGATACAGTGGGACAGTGGACAGACATTCATCAGACAGACAGATCAACGGGGCCTGCTATTAACATTTCCTGAATGTCAGGGTGGCGCAACCATAAATATTGGACTTTTATTTTGAAGTCAGAGACAAAAGCTGTGAACAGGATGTTGCATCAGCCGTGCATGCAGTAGATGGAGAAGAGAGAAAGCAAAGTTGCGCAGGAAAATGCTAAAAATGAAACGAGAAGTGGAAGCTGCCAAAAGAGAGTCTGAAAAGTTAAGAAAACGCATAGAAAGATTAAAGAAAATGAAGCCTGAAAAGCAAAAGGCGAAATCTAAAGGAGACAGATCAAGTCCAGTGGCCATTCAGAGAAAAGAAAGAGTTGTAGACTTCCTCTGTCGAGATGAGAACGGTCGCTTACTGCCAGGGAGAAAGGACACAGTCCCAAAAAACAAAAACAAACAACAGAGACGTGTATTAGTTAAACCCCTCACTGAACTCCACCTGCAGTATAATTCTGAAGTGCAAAAGTGTCACAGGCTGTCTTACAAACAGTTTGTTCGATATTGTCCATTTTTTGTAACGCAGCCAAAATGATCAGACAGGAATACATGTGCGTGCTTAGACCATGAGAATGTCAAACTTTTGACAGAAAAACTGCACCAGAAAGGTCTCCTGAAAACTACCAACATGTCTCAGCTGTTGTCTTCTATTGTATGCAGTCCAGACAACAAGACATGCATGTATCGAGTCTGCCCCAAATGTTGTTATAATGAGGTTGGAATTCCAATACCACAGGCAGAAGGGACCATCACATGGCATCAGTGGATCAGAAAATCTGTGTCAGAGGGGCCAAAAACATACATGAATTTTGTCAAAGAAACACAAACTGGAACATGTTCTGAACTGTTGAACATTTTTAATCAGAAGCTTGACAGCCTAGCCAAACACCACTATAACTGGTTGCACCAAGCCAAAGAGTGCAGGGCTTTAAAAGAAAGCCTAAGAGAAGATGAAATTGTCCTCCATGTGGACTTTTCAGAGAATTTCTCCTGCAAACTTAAGAGTGAGGTGCAGGCTTTTCATTTTGGAGGGAGTCGGAAGCAGGCCACAGTCCACACATGTATGGCTTATACAGCAGCAGGCTCACAGTCCTATGCGACCATCTCTGCATCCCTTTGCCATGATGAGAGAGCTGTGTGGGCCCACTTGGAGCCAGTGCTGAGGGATGTGATGAAGAATTGCCATCCATCTCCAACAATTCTCCATGTGATGAGCGATGGTCCAGTCACCCAATACCGCAATAAAAATATTTTTTTTTTGCTCAGCACCATTCCCTTCCTCTCAGGCTTCCGGCAGGTGACATGGAACTTCTCGGAGAAGTCCCATGGAAAAGGCGCCCCCGATGGAGTTGGCGGTGCAGTGAAGCGCACTGCTGACTCTGCTGTCCAAAGGGGTGAAGATGTCCAGACCCCAGAAGATTTTTACAACCTCTTAACAGAGAAGAAATCTGATGTCAAGTTCTTCTGGGTGACTGAAGAGGACATCAGAAGATTTGATGAAGCGGTCCCTGAGGTTGTGCCTCCTGTAAAGGGAACTTTGGCGATGCACCAAGTAATCTCCACCGAACCAGGGAAAGTCATGCACAGAGTGATCTCCTGCTTCTGTAGCAGACCACATATCTGCCAGTGCCACAATCCCATAATGGTAAACCTCCAAACAGCCAGTGTCCAGACCAGTGCTCATTCCAGTGCCCATGAGAGCGCCCATGAGAGCACCAGCGCCCATGAGAGCATTGATCTAAATGGGAAGTTTATCATGGTGAATTACGAAGGTCAGCCATTCGTGGGGCAGGTCCTTCAAATAGTGGGGGAAGAGATTGAGGTGAGCTGCATGCAGCAACTGGGAGGAAAAAATGCATTCACCTGGCCCGAACGTGCTGACATCATTTTTTTCTACGCAGCTGAAGTCCTCAAAGTGATTGCAGAGCCAGAGCCTCTCAATTCACGGCACATGCGTCTAATGCATTCTGACTGGGAATACTTCAATACACAAAACTGAGCTCAGATATTGTCTAGTAATGTTGACCCAACAACTCAGAAAATGTTCCGATTTTGTTAAATGATACTTCATTGTTGCCATTTAGAATAGTGTTATAGTTAGTGTTGTATCAAATGTAATCTTATGTGAAGTGTTGCTGATGGGTTAGGGTTAGGTTCAAGTCTATATTTAAAAACACTTAAATAGAGACAAGTTACTAATTGAAATGAAAATGCATTTTTTTCCCAGCATATTTCATGTCATAACTAATGTTGTCAGGTGGTACAACCAATATTCGTCAGGTGGTGCAACCAATTTAAATCAAAAAATTATAGGTTAAAATGACCAAATGGTTTCTAAATGTAATTTGTGTAGTTATTATACTGAATATATGAATTTGTGTATTTGTGTAATTATTTTCCTGTTTTTAAATGTAAAATGGGATGTTAACTAGAGCCCGACCGATAAAGGATTTTGAAGGCCGATACCGATACAAATATTTGTTGATTTAAAAATCCGATATTCCGATATATCGGCCGATATACTGTATATATATTTTTTTTTTTCAGAAACGCGCAACAAAACATTAACAGATTTCCCTAACTTTAGTTAACGTTAGTATAATAAAGAAGTTAAAGATATACTGGATATCCCGACGTCTTTTATTCTCCCTTTCAAGTTCTCTTGACTAGCACGTCAATGCTTTGTTTTACCTACTGCAAACCTAGAGCCGTAAAAGCCTCGAACTATGGCTGGGGGCTTTAATATTTACTCCGGCTGCACAGGACACCGTCAATTATTTGGGGTAGGCTTGTATTTCTTAGTTATCTTCTGTTATAGAATTGTATTATTAAATCCAGTAATGGACATAATTACAGTAGGCTAATATCATTCAATGCCATTTACCGTTGTACGTGTCCTCACTGAAAAACCATTGCGCTAGAGAAATCGCTGGAGCCAGCCCATGCTTGCCACAAAGTTATGTCTCCAATGTCATTGAACGAGGAAAATATTTCCAAAGCTTTGTTTTGATAGTACTTCAGCATTCAATCAACACCTTCTCTTTGAATTTAATATAAAATTCTGCCTTGGTGGTGCCATAGTCTACTGCTTTATGATCACTTCTCTCAGCTTATTTAACAGCAGCAAAACTGGACATTGTATTCACGAATCGTGCTTATTTGAGTGAAGAGAACTGATAGGGATGTTCTTTTAATTGTTATTCAAGCAATGTATGTCTCGTGTGAGTGACCATCTCTCCATGAACACACTTCACCGATGATCTCTCGCGGTGTGCGACTCTGGCTGGATCAGCAGGTTGCAGGATGTGAGGAGCCCTTCTGTTACCAAATTGCGTGCGCAACTTTGTGACGTCACGCTCACGAGGGTTGCCAACACATACGGCTCTGTGCCAACAGGGTTGGAGTCCCCTCTGGTGGACAAACTATACAACGCCAACACTCGTGACATGGTTGAAAGGTGTTTTCGTCCGTTTTCATTTTATTTTTTAAAATATTCATTTATCGGCCATTATAAATGCCGATACCGATAGTTTGGAAAATGCCTAATATCGGCAGATAATATCGGCCAGCCGATAAATCGGTCGGGCTCTAATGTTAACGATACTTATAACCTGACCTACAGAATTCAAAATCTTAAATTATTGTAAAAAGAAAAACAACAATGATAAAATAATAACGTGTTACCTAGTGTAGACACTCTGAAGGATAGTTGCCAAAGATTTAATTAAAAAAGAATATTAGGAATGTATATATATATTTATAAATATTTGGTTGCGCCACCTGACATTTTTCTTGTTGTGAAGTTAAAAAAACTGTTAAAAAATGAGTTAAAACAGTTAGAAAAATTATTAAATAAATGAAACTTGTTTAAACACATTGTTCTGGACTCAAATATATGCTTTACATCTATATTGAAAATACTTTAAAAAAAATCCTTTTTAGAAGCTGTTTTTGTCATTGACCCACCGGAGATTTGAAAAAAAACTGGATTGGATCGGAATTTTTCCGCGCAGGCCGTTCCAATCCGATATGCATTTTTTTGCTAATATCGGCGGCCGATCCGATCCAAATATCGGATCGGGACATCCCTAAACAGTTCACCTGTCAAAGATGTTAGAGAGGTTTGACATTTATTTCACTGAACTCACAGAGGAGCAAGCAGCATCTAACCAGTGGATTAGTAAGCCCTTCACTGACACTATCGAAGCAAAGCTTCAAGCCACTATCCCATCCAAACTCTTGAAAGAGCTCTTAGACAGAGGGCTCGTTTCAATTAAGTCCTGTTGGAAATATTGTGGTCTGGGTGTGGTGCGGAGTACCATGGTTTTTGTGATGTAGCAATGAAGGTATTGATGCCGTTTGGCACCACTATGTAAGGCTGGCTTTTCAGCTATGACAGCCCTAAAGAATAAACACAGGGCTAGGTTGAACGTTGAGGATGACATGCGTTTTGCTATGTCAAAAATCCCTCCACGCAGTAATGATCTCATTAGCAAGCACCAGCAGCAGTCCTCACACTGAGTGAGTAGCTTTTGCAATTGAGCAAATTAACTGCTCAATTTCTCAATGTAAACTCTTGATTGTAGCAATGTATATGGGTCAATGACGTGACGGCTAATTATACTGTCCAACTGCATTTTTTCTTGTTAAAAATATTATTCTATAAAATTAAAATATACCATATATATTTAGTTCCTCTCCTCTATGTGTAACCGCATATATTTTTAAAAAATCATTAGGCATTTACAACTGTTCTGTTACTGAAAGTGTAAAAATATCATGTGGTGCGACCATCCATCTCATGAATCCAGTTTTGGACATTTGTTTAAAATTAATCTAAATCTATTCAAATGTATTTTCTGCTCTATTTGGCATATATTCTAAAGTGTTTTGTAACCTCATGTGAAATTACAGTGATCTTGTAATGATATTTTCCTCTTAATACGCGAGTAAACTTTGTCCAAGTATGTCAATTTTATGAAATATCATGTGGCGCGACCATGAAGAAACCACAATTTTTGAGCTTTTATTTTAAAAGCTACCCAAAGACAGGAAGTTATATCAGAGACCACATTTGCAAAGGACCCACAGAAGCAGCTAGCAGGTTTGTAACCCTCTCTCATCTTTTTAAAAAAACAGCTTTTTAAATGGCTGATAGTTTCTAAATCTGGATGTCATGTGGTATGACCTCAAAAAGATGATAAATATTGATTTACTTTCACAAATTCATAATTTGATCGTAAATATCATTGTGATCTATCGCGAGAAAATAGCTAGATTTGTTAAGTTGTCCTTTATATTTTGATTGAATATGAAAATATCATGTGGTGCGACCAAATATCATGTGGTGCGACTGTTGCAGCTACCTTTCCATGAATTGTATACATGATTTAAATGTTTTTGTGTTTTAATATCATTTTGATGGTTTATATATGATAAAAGTAGTAAATTGTTATATTATTTAAAAGATAAAATAGCGCTTTTTCTTCATTTTTTCACAAATTTCAGAGAGATGCTTTATGTTAAATCTTTGTACATAATATTGACCAAAAAATAAAGAAAAAGTATTTGGAGCATGTAATTTTGCCATTATGTCTTCATTTTTAACATTAAAAAAAAAAATCTATTTCATCAGATGCCACTCACAAGCAAAGAGAAGACTGTGCGCCACAGGCAGCGTGTGAACTCTGACCCTGCAGCGAGGGCAGAGTACCTTGCAAGGAGAAGAGAAAGGTTTGTTGTAAAAATCTGGAAAAGATTAAGGCTACCTTTACACGGAAACGATCTGAAACAAAAACGCATAAGTGGCGTTTCGTTTTCACTTTTAAATCTGCATTTAGACGAGCGTTTTAGGGTGAAAATCTGTGTGCATACGGAAACGCAAAAGTGTGTGACCTTTCATATTTATCGATGCAGTAAACACGCCAGATGGCTAGGTGGCAACACTACCAAGACCAAGTCTTTCTACTTCTCTTCTACCTGTTCACTCGCTCATCATTGCAGTTATCTGTTATCTGACGAAATGACTCTTGAACGTCAATTACCGCGCCTAAGGCGAGTTGAAAGTCCGCAGGGACGGACATGTTGATAGCCTACTGATGTGTTTCCCACGGTTTTCCGGCGCTTTATTATGCTTTATTATTATAATAAAGCCTATGCTTTATTATGCTTGTCACGTCATTTCTATGTGACGAGAAACGCAGTTTTGCGTTTTTCATCCATTAAACGGTGGCGCGACAGTGGAGCGTTTTCAAGAATTCCACTCTGGAGGGTGGTTTCACTTTTTTGCGTTTTCATGCCCCCAAAACGCTGTTACCATCTAAACGATATAGTGCATCCGCAAAAAAGTTTTGCGTTTTTAACCCGTTTTCGTTTCCGTGTAAAGTGCCCCTTAAACTACAGATTGAAAAGCAACTTAGACTACATGAAGTTATTTTGGGTGGAGGACATTTAAAATATCATACACGTTTTCATTGAAATATCAATCTGCTGAATCTGAAAAATATAAACTATGTACACTGTAGTTTGACACAAATTCTACATTGTTTCAGCCACCAGAGAAGAACGCAGCAGGGAAAGATTCCTTACGTAAAGTCAAGTGAGCTGTCAGCCAGAGATAGGAAGAAGCAGAGAGAGAAATGGAATGCTGCATCCAGTGAATACAGAGATAGAAAAAAGATGGCAAATGCAGTGTTAGACCTAACACCGCCATCAATGGAGAACACTCCACCGATTGATGTAGCTGTAACTCCAGAGCCATCAGAGAATAATGATCCACCTGTGGTCCACCCACCACTGAATGAGAGTTTTAGTCCACCAGTGGCTTCCACACCACAGAGGGTTGAGAGGCTTGATAGAAGGTTGATTGGAAGACCAAGTCGAGGCCCAAGTAAAAAAATCAAACAAAGGGAAATCAAGAAACTAGCAGCAGAGAGAAAGCAAGCAGTAGTCAAGTTTTTGTCAAGAGACGAAAATAGTAGTCTCTTAGCAGGCAAAAAAGATACGGTCACCAAAAATAAACAAAGAATGCAAAGAAGAGTTCTGACCAAGCCCCTCAAAGAGCTCTATAACCAATATCAGACAGAGGTGGACCAGCATTTCTCCATGTCATATAGACATTTTGTTCAAAATCGGCCATTTTACATCACAGAGCCAAAGTCCAGGGACCGAGACACATGTGCATGTGTCACACATGAAAATATGAGGTTGCTGGTTCAGAAACTTGCCATTAAAGGGCTTTTGAAGACGACCAGCATCTCAGAATTGTTGAGCATGATTGTGTGTGACCTTAAGAAGAAGGTTTGCATGGATCGTATGTGTCTAGAATGTTGCTTTGACGAGGTTGAATTACCTGAATTAGAGTGTGCTGAAGTCTCTGGGGAGCAATGGGAGCGTGTCACATCTAGTAATGGTGAGAAGACCTTTGCCAATGTTGTAAAGCGCACACATACAGGTACAATACAACAACTCAAAGAGCTCTTCCAAAGGAAGCTTGAAGAAATTGCTATTCATCAGTACATCTGGATTCATCAAACTGAGCAGTTTCGTTATGTGAAAGATACACTCACCGACTCTGAAGCTGTTCTCCATGTCGACTTCTCGGAGAACTATGCCTGCAAGTTGCATAGGGAGATCCAGTCGTTCCATTTCGGAGGCAGTCGAAAGCAGGCAACCATCCACACGGCTGTTCTCTACACTGTAGGTGGCCTCAAGTCATATGCAACAGTCTCAGACTGCCTTCGTCACGATGACCGAGCAGTGTGGGGACACCTGGAGCCCATCTTGAAAGAGTTGCGCTCAACCAACCCCCAGATAACAACATTACACCTCATCAGCGATGGACCACTTACTCAATATAGGAACAAAGGGAACTTTTATCTATTGAGTACTGTGCCATTCCTGTTTGGTTTTGCGCACATAACATGGAACTACTCAGAGAAGTATCACGGCAAGGGTGCTCCGGATGGCGTTGGTGCTGCAGTGAAGAGGGAGGCAGACCAATATGTTCTGCGTGGAGGTGAGCTGCAGACCCCACAGGACTTGTATGACATGTTGTCAAAAAAGTCTGGAACAATACATTACTGCTGGGTAAGTGAAGATGCCATAGCAAAATATGACGACATGATTCCTGAGCAAATGAGAGCAGTGAAGGGGACTTTAAACATCCATCAGGTCTATTCATCAAAAGCAGCACAAATTAGCCACAGGGAGGTGTCCTGCTTTTGTAGACATGCTGAAATGCAAATGTGCCTATGTTTTCAGCCTGTAGAAGTTGACCTTAGGAAGACCATTGCCAACACTGAGGAGGCCCCAACCTCTGAGGAGGCCCCAACCTCTGAGGAGGCCCCAACCTTGGAGGAGGCCCCAACCTTGGAGGAGGCCCCAACCTCTGAGGAGGCCCCAACCTTGGAGGAGGCCCCAACCTCTGAGTCACAGAGGGGGGAAAGTGATCCGGAGTTGTGTGGCAAATTTGTGATAGTCAGTTATGATGAACTTCCATATGTAGGCCAGGTTCTTGATGTTGTGGGAGAAGAGATCAGGGTCAATGCCATGCGTCAGTCAGGGAAAAAGAACTTATTCATGTGGCCACAAGCTCCAGATGCCATTTACTACTACTATAAGAAAGATGTCGTAGCAGTCAACTCAGAACCTGAGCCAGCAACTTCTCGCTGTTCTAAATTGAGAAGCCAAGACTGGAAAACGTTTGAAAGTTCCTGGGGTTAAGGAAATACCTGAACCACATCTCCAACATTTAGAATGAGGATGATGGTATGAACAGTTGGCTGTCTTCTAGTTTGATGTGTTTGAATTAATCTCAGTGATTTTAAAAGAATGACAATAGCATGTGAAAGTTAATGTTTTAGCAAAATGAAATGGGTTAAAAAGAGATGTTTGTCTTCAATATTCAAATGAATAAAATCTGTTTTAAATATATTCAATTTACTACTATAAGATATTGTAGCAGTCATCTCAGAACCTGAGCCAGCAACTTCTCGCTGTTCTAAATTGAGAAGCCAAGACTGGGAAAAGTTTGAAAGTTCCTGGGGTTAAGGAAATACCTGAACTACATCTCCAACATTTATATCAGGATGAGGATGATGGTATGAACAGTTTGAGGTCTTCTAGTTTGATGTGTTTGAATTCATCTTGTACCTTACTGATTTGTGAAATGTTCAGAACAATACGTGCAGTTCACCTCAACACAGTGATTTTAAAAGAATGACAATAGCATGTAAAAGTTAATGTTGTAGCAAAAATGAAATGAAATGAAATGGGTTAAAAATAGTTGTTTGTCTTCAATATTCAAATGAATAAAATATGTTTCAAATATATTTCATTGAAATTATTTCATCCTGTTCTATTGATTTTTAAAAGATTTAAGCTGGTTTCATCATTTGGTGCGACCACCCATCATGTGGCGCGGCCATTAATATGAATATCTGTAGAAAAATGAAAAAGTGATGCGTTCTTTCTGTGGCAGAAACTTAATCACTGATGGGGTAAGCTGAAGTTAATGGCATTATGTTTACATTTGCATAATTTTTATGCAATTTACAGGAAAAATAAGTGTGCAAACTACATGCAAATAGGTGACCGCGACTTTATTGGAATGATGATTATATCAGTATGTATGACAATTCTACAGAAATCCATATAATTAGTCTAAGACACATCATATTACTAAGAACTTGTGGAAAAAATGTTAGGTATGCTAAATAAATGAATACATTTTAAGGTGATTGACGGTCGCAACACATGACATTTTGAAGGGTAACGACCAATTCATTTACGTGAAAAAACACCAAAATATCTTATTTCATGATTTTAACATGTTGTCACACCAACTCCTCCCCCTCTACCTCGATCGGCGTCGCCTGTCTATTGAGCACCGGTTCCGGCACTACAACCCCCAGAATCCCCGGTGGCCATTAACAGCCACCTGTGTCTGATTCCCAATGTGTCTCACCTGTGTCTTGTTTGTTTCCCTATTTAACCTCGTGTCTCCTGTCTCCCCTTTGTGAGTTGTACGTGTAATGTCAGTTCTTGAATGTAGTGCACCTTGTTCATGGACTTAGCCTCTATTACTATTGACGCACACATCTCACTGTGTGCGCCCGTGCCGGTCTCGTCCGACACCCAATAAACTCTGTTCCTTTTACGTTGCCTGGTCTCGCTCTTGTCTCCGCACAAACCCGCAGCGTCACACATGTATGCATCTACACATGACATTGTAAAGCTTTGACCAACTGCAATATAAATTCATATTTATTGCATTTTCAAATTGGCCTCTTAAAAAACCTTATCCGTCACTGACCCAGATACTTCTTCATTCTTAAGAAATGTTCTACAAAATATCTGTTTCATGTGGTACACAAAAATGTAATAGTCAAGCAAGGTAGTGTCAAACAGCACATGAATACTACTGAACATACTTTTTTAAAATGCCAATTCATCTTGTTGCATTTTGTTCAAACCACAACAACAACAACACTTTTGCTATGTAATTAAAGAGTTAAAGAGTTTTGGTCTAGACTTGCTGTAAAGTGTCTTGAGATAACTACTGTTATCAATTGGCACAATATAAATACAATTAAATGTAATTAATTGCACTAGAAATAAGGACTATATTTTAATAGTATTAATTATATTTTTTCTATAATAATATTTTTAATATTTTTACAAAACATTGTTTATAACTTATTGTTTATGATGAAACTATGTTTTTTGAAACCTAGAACTTTTTGTCATTGTCGTAATGAAAACACTTTTGTTAGACTGAAAAACAGCATGTCATTGTACAGGGGGGGCTATGTTCTTTGACATAGAGGGACCTTGGTAGCAAAAAGGTTGAGAACCACTGATCTACTCAATGCATGGAAAGATAACAGCCTGTCCTCCCCAAAAAAACGACCCTATAGGTCGTTTGTACATGCAGTTTAATACGACCTATGGTTACGTAATGCGCCCTCTAGCGGCGATGTAACGACAATCTGGTGTCTCGTGATCCAATGGCCTGTGTGACCTAAGTGACCAATCAAAATGCGATGCGCGTGGACGCAGAGAGAGTTGCGACACTCATTGAACTCACTAGGGGCGTGGTCACGTGGTTCATGTAAGCCTGTATAGTTCCTAGAAGGCTACGCGGCACTATTACTGTCAATGGGACTTACAGCCGCAATTGCGATATTAAACGGTAAATATAAACGAAAACACATACCCAAGCACTTGTTTGACTGTTAATGCATTACTGAATATTTATAAATGTCAGTTTTATATTTGGAGTGGTAGGGGAACAACTGAAAGCTGTCTTACTTATATATGATTTCAAGTTTTGGAGGGAAAGCTTCACGTTAGTGTTATCATAATAAGCATGAGTAGCAGTAGGATACAACTTAACGTTAAACTTTACATCTAACTTAATTTACATCTTTTTGTGGCGCAACTGTATTATTCCTTGATTTTGCTTGTAAATCACTTACTAATGGTCATAAAAGCAATCAAAAGAGCAGAGTAGCAACAGTTCATTCAGCATTAGCACTAGTGTCCAGCCCACTTCTGATGAGGCAAGAGTCGACCACACAACCATTATAATTCTAAGACCAAACCACTCATAAATTACCAAATATGTTAAAGAATAACAACTCATTACACTTGGATGAATGAAACTTTATTTTTTATTAAACAATGAAACAACAAGACAAGTGTGTCTGTTTGTGTGTGTGTCTAACTAGATAAACAAGGCAACAACATTTTATAGATCAGTGGTAATACCATGGTTGGCTGTGCAGCATTTGGATGCTCCAATCGGTCCGAGAAAGGTTACCGCATGTATGGCTTCCCCAAGGACCCAGAGCGCAAGAAAATATGGATGGCAATGGTCAGCCGTCAAGACCTGCAAATGACAGATGCCAGCAACAATCGGAAACTATGTCATGTAAGTAATGTTGACAGAGGGATATCACTTGCTAGTTGCTAGCAATTCAAAGGGCATCTAGTGTAGAGAATTTAAGCAATGGAAACTGATCTTACAAGCCTACCTACAGGTACACTTTGAAGATGACAGATTCACTGCCACAAAATCAGGAGGCAGCCTGAAGTTGAGACCAGATGCTGTGCCAACAGTATTTATTCATCGGCCTAAGCCAAAGAGGAGGAAACCCCTTTCTAGGAGGGTGTCAGCACCAATCCAAAG
Organism: Urophycis tenuis; assembly: GCA_036785325.1. Classification (NCBI taxonomy): domain Eukaryota; kingdom Metazoa; phylum Chordata; class Actinopteri; order Gadiformes; family Phycidae; genus Urophycis; species Urophycis tenuis. The sequence goes on along the minus strand of JAXIVH010000005.1, from coordinate 16,985,816 downwards.
TACAGCGGACCACACCTATTCTGCCACATGTAACTTTGGTATGATACATACATTCAATAATCCCCATAACATGTAATACAAGGATAGACTACACTCAATGAGATCAGGGGTCAGGGATTCTCTGAGGATAAACATTTGTAGATTATCTAAATTACCATTCCCAGTAGATTTCCTTTTCAAATAGTGTATTGTTTATTAGAGCTGACAAACGTTAAAATACTTATAACAGCAAGATTACCTTGATTTTGTTACAGAGATTGAGGGAGAAATTGAGGTGGATGTTGAGGGCAATGAAAGGGACAGGAGAGGAGACAGCCAGAGTGACCAAGAGGCCACTTTACCAGGGGCAGGTGATACAGGGATGTGTGTGCAAGACAGTCAGTCAGAGGGCAGCACTGAAGACACCATTTTGCCAGGGCCAGGTGCACTTGGGACCAGACTGCCAGGGACTGCCAGGGAACCCGTGGAGGACGTAATAAGGCAACTGAAATTGGAAAAGTTACTGAGAAAGCAAACAGAGAGGGCTCTTGCACAGCAAAAAAGAGTTAATTTGGCTTTAAGACAGAGGAGCAATATAGTTACCCAAAAATTCAAAAAAAAATTTAACAAAGATCAAATCGAAGCAATAGGACAGGACAAGAGGAGGAGAGGGATACGGTGGGGAAAGGAGACGGTTAAAAAGGCAATACAAGTCAGAATTACCACTGGCACCACTGGCTATAAAACCCTCCAGCAGATGCAAATTCCACTGCCCAACATCCGCACGCTGCAAAGGAGGATGCAGCATGTAAAGCTGAAGCCAGGAGTTTTGAAGGAAGTGTTTGAGATGCTGAAGCTGAAGGTCAGTGGCATGAAAGAAATGGAGAGAGACTGTGTGCTCTCCTTGGACGAGATGCCCATCAGTCCAGGCGTGGAGCTCCATATGGGAACGGGGAGGCTATTTGGAGATGTAACACTGCCTGACCACCAGGAAGAAGCAACGAATGCCCTGGTGTTTATGCTGGCCGGAGTAACAACACAGTGGAAGCAATGTGTGGCCTACCACTACAGCGGCAATTCCACCAATGGCGCTGTTTACCGGCCCATCATACTCAGCATTGTTGAGGCTGCGGCATCTGTGGGGCTACATGTAGTCAATGTCACCACCGACATGGGAAGCCCCAATAGAGCAATGTAAAAGTCCTTTGGGGTGACATTAGACAACTCTTCAATCCAGCATCCTGTTGTGCTAGACCAGCGCCTCCATTTCATGCCCGACGTTGCTCATCTCGTGAAGAATCTGAAGAGTGCAATTATTCATGGTCATGTCATCACCATCCCAAAAGATGTGGCTGAGCGGGAGCATCTGGTGTCCAGTGAGGTCTCTGTTGCTCCACTTAAGGATCTGGTGTCCTTCCAGGAGGGCATGGCACTTAAGCTGGCACCAAATCTTTGCAGAGGTGTCCTGGAGCCTAGCCACTTTGAAAAGATTAAAGTAAGTTCAGCAATGCACGTGTTCAGTAAATCAACAAGTGCTGCCCTAAAGTACATGGTGGCGGAGCAGCGCAGACCAGAGTCTTACCTCACAACGGCATGGTTTCTGGAGAAGGTGGACCACTGGTTTGACCTCATGTCGTCCCGCAATGTAGTCACTGCTCTCAGCCATTTCAAGATAGAAGAGTACAAAGAGGCAATCAGCTTCCTCCGTGACTCACTTGATCTTTTTCGGGGCTTGAAGATTGGTCCCCAGGACAGCTGGAAACCAGTCCAGACAGGACTGGTGATGGCCACAACAACAATCCTGGAGGTACAGCAAGATTTGTTGAGGAAGGGGAACAGATTTGTTCTTACAAGCCAATTCACGCAGGACTGCCTAGAAAATACTTTTTCTTGTATACGTCAGAGGAACTCAGTCCCTACACCCTACACCAGAGTTCCACTATGTACTACGGGCTGTCAATGTAGGGCAGTTCCTCTCGATTACACATACTGGCAGTTACCTGGATGATGAATCAGAACACCTGGCGGACTTCCTCGACACCAAGAACAGCAGCTGCAGTGCTTCTGGCAGGGGTTAAAGCAAAAAAAAATCACACACACGTGTCGTATGTGTGTGTGTACACTTATGTGTGTAAATGTATGTATATTTATGAATAAATATGTATCAATAAATGTACCTATGTATACCCGCAGGCAACGACAGAGGAAACAAGCTGGAGAGGGATATCATTATCATCCCGTCAAAGAACTGACAACAGCTGCACATGCAAAGATGAAGGAACAGTGGAGGCTCCATCAGAGACAATGCAGAGAGAAAAAGAGGCAGGTGGAGGCATTGATGAATCTGACACCGTTGTCTGAAGACTCTTTTGTGGACGAACACCATGACCATCCTGGGCCATCCCAACACACCTCACCACCTGGGCCATCCCAACAACGTTCAACCCCTCATAGACCCCCAAAGAAGACCACCTCCAGCAGTCGAACAGAGCAACGTACAAAGAAACTGAGGGAGGAGATAGCACAGCTGAAAAGGGACCTTGTCAAAGAAAAGAGAAGAGCAGATAGATGTCGGAAGAAAGCAAACAGGTTGATGATAGCAAAACACAGAAAATAAAATAAAAACATATCAACAAGGATTTTCAGGAAGGGGCCAGCAAGAAGACGGAGTGTGGTAGAGTTCCTCACTAGGGATGAAAACAGCCTTCTCCTACCTGGAAAAAAAGACACCGTTTCAAAGGACAGGGTTAAAGAACAGCGTCGTGTGTTGTCAAAGTCGCTTAAAGAGCTCCACAAGGAATACAATGCAGAGGTAGGAGAAGAATGTGCAGTGTCTTACCGGTAGTTTGTTCGTCTCCGTCCATTTTATGTAACTGAGCCAAAGGCTAATGACAGAAACACATGTGCTTGCATAGATCACGAAAATGTAAGCCTTCTACTGGAGAAACTACACCAGAGTGGCCTTGTAGCAAGTAAAAGTACCACTGAAGCACTTGGCAACATTGTGTGCGACGTGAAAAGCAGGGAGTGTATGTATAGGCTGTGTACGAAGTGCTGCTACACTGATATGGAGCCACTCCTACCAGATGAATTCCGGCCAGGTGTCATGGAGTCAGTGGCAGAGGGAGAAAGTCTGCACAGATGGAAAAACGTATTCGCATTTTGTGAAGAAAACTCTGACTGGGACGTGGGCGGATCTCGTGAAGAGTTTCAATGAAAAACTTGATAGATTGGCCAAGCATCAGTATACGTGGATTCATCAGGTGGAGAAATGCAGAGAAGTCAAGGACAGTCTAAAACACCATGAGGCTGTAGTCCACATGGACTTTTCAGAGAACTACGCCTGCAAGTTGAATGTTGAGGTCCAGCACTTCCACTGGGGGGGGGAGTCGGAAACAGGCCACTGTCCATACATGCATGGTTTATACGGAAGAAGGGTCACAAGCTTATGCCACTATCTCTGACTCTTTAAGGCATGACGAGCGGGCAGTATGGGCACATTTGAAGCCTGTGCTGGATGAGATTCAACTCAATCCAAGAATCACCACTGTGCACTTCATGAGTGATGGCCCACTGACGCAATATAGGAATAGGAAAAATTTCTATTTGATGTGCACCTTGCCTTTTCTTCGTGGCATTAAGGAGATCACATGGAACTTTTCAGAGAAGGCACATGGAAAGGGGGCCCCAGATGGTGTTGGTGGCTCAATGAAAAGGATTGCCGATGCATATGTGCTTCAAGGAGGTGATATCCAACACCCTGAAGAATTGTTTTCCTTTCTGGAAAAATCTAATTCCAGTGTGAAGTTCCATTGGGTATCAGAGGCTGACATCACCAGGGTGGATGAGGCAGTGCCAGATGTTTTGCCAGTAGTCAGAGGCATTTTGGGTATTCATCAAGTGACAACAAACACCCCTGGCAAGATCTTCCACAGAGAACTGTCCTGTTTTTGCCATCGTATGGGACTTTCCTGTGAATGTGAATTACCCTCAGTGTTAGATTATAATGCTGAAAAAGCTGCCCCCTCTGCCACCATTCTGACTCAAGATGACATGGTTGGAAAGATGGTTATTGTCTCTTATGACAAAAAGCCTTTTGTTGGGCAGGTACTGAAGGTTGTCGGGGAAGAAGTGGAGGTCTCCTGTATGCAGCAGTCTGGGACGAAGAATTGCTTTGTATGGCCCCAAACCCGAGATGTGGTGTTTTACTTTCAATCAGATGTCATTGCTGTCATCTCAGAACCAGAGCCATCAACCAGTCGAAGCTCAAGATTGTCACCTGAGGACTGGGAAAGTTTCATAGTGGTATGAACAGCTTTGTGGTAGTTGTGTGTATACGTGTCATTGTGTGTGTGCTTGCGTGTGTGCATGCGTGTGCATGGGTGGGAGGCGGAGGATATTTGTTGCATCAAGAATAACAGGGTTGTCTTTATTCATGAAGGTTTAGTTAAGACTGTTTTTTGTAGCTGAAAGGCAAACAAGTGTGAGGAGTTATACATTTGATGTCAATTACATTTTGAAAAATTAAAGTAGACATGATTGTTCATAACATACTGATACCAGATAAATCAACTGACAATAGTATATATTAATGAAAGATAAAGTTACTGTTTGTCTCAACAATGTAACTGTAATGTTTTGTTAAATGTTTTTTTTGTAGCCAAGAGAAAAGCACAAATCAGTGTGAGGAATCTGTCGATATGAGATATGATTGTATTGTTATATTGTATAATTGTAAATTATATGATATTAGTTGTTCATAACCTTTTGATGGCAGCTATGTAGGCTAACTGTTCTTTTTTTTAACTGAGTAGTGACTTTTTCACAATTTATCTCTGTTAATATCTGTTAATAAAAGGTTCACTTGTTCTTTGAAACTATTCTGAGTTGACCTACATCAATTTAATACATTCAAAATGCAAATAAACTGCAAATTGAAATTGCATGTCATACAGTCAAACAAAATATGTCATATGGTAAAACACTGAATTTTATAATAAATAAAATTAATAATTTGTTATTTTACATGGTTAATGAAAGTAATGGAGGAGAGATAGTATGACATATGAATATATATAACTTTTTACCATTTTTGACAAATTAATAGCAAAAAATAGAATAAATGTTAATAGATGACACGCCGTAGTCATTAAAAAACTAAATATCTAGTATTTGTTGTGTAAGTGTATATATTTGGAATTAGTTATAGAATACTTGCATATCAACTAATACATTGTTGGTGTTATTTAACTGTGTCATTAATATCAAATGTAATTTATAGGGATGTCCGATATTGACTTTTTGCCGATATCCGATATTGTCCAAATTCTTAATTTCCGATACCGATATCAACCGATATGGTATACCGATATATACAGGCATTTTTATTTTCGCCCAGACTAATTTTAGGTCCCATATCTCCTGTTGTGGAATTAACACATCATCTACTTTTATTGTGATGCCTCACTAGATTGCATTTCACAAATTAATACTGTCTATAAAAAATAAGGACACTATTTCAATTTATGGAAAAGTGCCATATTTATGCACAAGCACATTATCGGTGGTAAAACCGATAACGATATGAACCGATATTACAAAAATAGGCTAATATCGGCCGATATTATCGGACATCCCTAGTAATTTATTTCTAAAAATAATAACGTTTGACCGTATGACATTTTCAAGGACTGTATACAATGAAACGCATTAAAATGCTATTGTTAGTTTTTACCAAGGGCACTTATAAAAACCAAAAATATACATATAGATTTACACAAAAAAATCTATTTTTGACTTGTCTTTTCATTTTTATTTTTTTTACTGTTTTGAACTTCTAAAACGTCACTGACCCTTGTATGTATTTTTGGAAGTAACCGTGCTGGTTGACTGGTCGTGTATCACGAGTCGTCATGGCGACGTTAACAGGGGAGGGGGAGGGGGGGGGGGGGGGGGGTCCACGACTAGTGCTGTGGTCGGTGCTGGGAGACATGCTCTCACTTTGGCTAGCACTAGCCACATAGCTACCTCCTTTCCCTCTTCGCTGCGGATGGTTCTTTTAAAAAATAAAAGCCGATATTTTCGCTGGCGGCGGTCCCGTTTGGGGGGGGGGGGGGGGGGATCTGTTAAACGGTAGGGGAAACACTGCATGAGATTTGCAATCAGGTTCAGGTTCCCATAGGTTATAGGGATGGCTAGTGTGACGTCAGGAACCGTTAGAAGTCACTTCCGTGTCCAAACAACAATGGCTACAGCTGAGGAACCGGTCACCTTCTATACAGTGACAGCCTACTTTGCTGACTTTCTAAAGTCTGTCAAAAAGGGTCTCAACTCGTATAACTCCAATCGAGTAATATCTGTATCAATGTCAGGTGGAAGTATAGTAGGGAAAGTGCAGGCCTCTCAGAAAAAAAAAACTACGATGTTGAGGTGAGAATAGCTAGCACCTAGCTAATGTCAACACGGGACTGTTAGCCGTGTTGGGGTTTGGTGAGGGTTAGCTAGCTTAGTTGTTTTCAGCATAACAGCGTAACATACAACTTTACATGTTTTGCTCATGTAAATTACGTTACAACACACTGGAAATGTCTTATAGAAAAGCTAGACAGGTTAGTGAATTTAGCAGGGTTCCCGCGGGGTCTTAAAAAGTCTAAAAAAGACTCAAATTCAGAAATTAAAATTTAAGGCCTCAAAAAGTCTAAAAAACACAAGTATAGAGCTGTGTTCGAAATGTGCACTATATAGTGAATCAGCCATTTTGTAGTGGTGTTCGAAATTCAACTGAAATATTCGTTCACTACTTTCGTTCCCTACAAATTCGTCGCGTGACATGCCTAAATGTAGGGTACAGAAGCTGTACACTACCTGAATCGACCTAGACCAAAATGCATTGCGGACCATCCCGATTCCCGCGAAAAGACAAAACAGCCGTCTGCGTGCCAGCTGACTACAGATGATATCGCCAGCCCAGCTGAGAAAATGGACACCGCTATGCTCTACAAATGTAAGTGATGTTTTGTTGTTGATGGTTAATATAAAGTTAACAATGAACTAATTCCTGTTTAACCAGTTGAGTCAGAATGTAGTCATCGCAATATTATTTTAATTAACGTTACGATTGGATTACTTGTCTTTACGTTAAGGCAAATTAACGCTAATGTGAATGTTAACACTACCTCAGCTGGTTTGAAGTTGGGGTTAAGATACGTTAACGTTAGCTGAAAATACAATGTTAACCCCACATGTAATTGTAATGTCACAACAACGTTATCATCCTACAAGCTACCGTTAGTTGCAGGCTATTTAAACGTCATCACCAACTTACTATTTTAATAACTATTTTGAACCATGGGCTTTCAAGTTTCATGTATTAACGTTAACTTAACCGTGAAAAGAACACACGTTACCTCAGGCCACACACAACGCCAATGTAACTAATGTAAACCTTTTATCTTAGCTTCTCAGATGTCAGGTAGCCTAATTTGATTATTAAGACGACGTTAGATGACGACGGGATCAGTGAAACACACATAACATGGCCTACTGGCATAGCAGGGCTCTTCGATGCACCAGTGCTACAGAGATTGATAGTTTTGTAGCACAATCACTGAAACAAATGATAATTTAGAGCAAAACGAACAAATATAGAACCGTTAAGGCGACAACAACCTAGCCTAAATTTAAATGTATTTGAATTACATGACTTTTCTGATTAATAAGATGTATTTTTGCTCAGGGACTGATGAGGACGTTACTCGCCTCATCAACTTGAGGAGGACTAAGGAGAGGCTCTTCTCGGGGAGGAGAAACGCTGCCCAGCATGGATGGGAGTAAGTTGTTGTTAATAGATACATCAAATACATAATTAAAACCACACAAAAAAGACAAGAATTTTAACCAAGTGACATTCATGTGAAATGATGGTAAAATTGTTCTTGAAGGGTTATCCTGAAGGAGATGGGGCTGGAGGCAGTGGCCTCCCCTGCCAGGGCAGGAAAGAAATGGGAGAATCTCAAAAAAACCTACAAAGTAAGTAGTTTGTTTCAATATTTTGTGTTTGTGATCTTAAAATGTAGTGCTAATGAAACACCATCACCTGTCTGCTGTATCTGTATTTATAGAGATCGTTAAGACATGTGACCAACTGGTCAGCAACGTCATCAAAATGCAAAGAATTATGGGCATGTTTGGCCAGTTTACATGGGCTGGCATCAGGCTAGTGTTCTGGTCTATGGTCTGGCAAGAAAATATAATGAAAACTTAGCGTGAAAAACCTTGGACCTCCTTACTGCTGCTATCCATGCCATTCCTCGCCTTTTTGTCACCTCTGAAACACAATTTTCAAGCCTCAAGCCTCCATTATGCGCCACCCATGCTAACCAACCTAGACCATGCCTAGGTTTGTTAAGAGTATCTTAACGAAACATCGGTGAATGAGGGTGCCCACTTGATAACCCCAGTGACATGCTGCATACTGTACACTGCTGTTGGATAGGCCATTTGTCTTGTGTCGTCTTAATATGTATTTTGGCACAAAGTTGCAGATTCAATTCCCTAACTGTGACCACATTGAATGTTACAGGAGCTCAAAAAGCCCCCCACGGGAGTGAGCACCGAGTCAGGGGAAACCACTGCAGGCACCTGGAAGTGGTACAGCTTGATGGACGAGGTGATGGGGGACAAACCCTCCATCAGCCCCCCAGTCCTCATCACGTCGTCAGGAGGAGACCACTTTCAGGTGTCTGCTTCCCCTCAGCCAAGACAGGAAGAGGCAGAGGCAGATGCAGAAACCCCAAGGAAGAGGGCATGGAAGAGGAAGGTGGACCCTGTCCTTGACTTCCTTGAAAGGGATGCAGAGAGAGCAGAGGAGCGGGCCAGAAGGGATGAAGAGCGGGAGGGCAGGCTCCTCAGTATCTTGGAGAGAGTGTTGGAGAAATTGTAATTTTTATTTATTTTTTTACTACTATTTATTTTGTGTTTAATTAATTAATAAATTATCTTCAATTACATTTTCAATATTATCATTTTTTTATGTTTTACTGTAGACTTGTATTTGCATAAAGTATAAACTCTGAAAACAATGTTTCATACACTAAAATCATATTGGGGTTAAAAATATATTTTTAATTTAGACGTAATCATGGCCTTCTGGAGCCACAGCCTGGACTGGACCAACCACAGCAGCTGCCAGTTGCCTCCTCACTTCCTCCCCACTAGGATCCAGCTGCTGTTGGTGAGGCTGATCTTGATTGTCATCCCTCATGATTACCACCTCCTCCAAGGGCAAGTCATCCAGCTCCATCGCAATGTTGTGCAAAATCGCACAACATGCAATTACCACCGGCACAAACGTGGGCTTCACCTACAGGGCATTAAGAAAAATTGTCCTCCAGCGGGTTTTTAAGATCCCGAAGGCCCGCTCAATTACAGAACGGGCCTTGGCGTGATGATGGTTAAACTGCCTGTCAACTGCCCTCACCACAGGTTCCCGATACGGTGTGATCAAGGATGGCGTACAGGGGTACCCGCCATCCCCAAGGAAAAGGTAACCCTGTGGGGGGTAAAGTTTGTCAGCAAAAATGGGGCTGTTCCTGTATACACGGGCATCGTGGACTGACCCTGGGTAGCCAACACAAATGTCCAGGAACAGCCCCTTGTGGTTGCACACCGCCTGCAGCTGTATTGAAAAAAAAAGTTTTCTGTTCAAATAGCATGCCTGATTTTGTGATGGAGGTTTGATTCTAACTTGGCAGCCATAAATACTTCCCACAACCTTAGAAGGGGGCAGACGGCCTACTGGTTAGGGATTTGGATTTGTAACCGGAGGGTGGGCGGTTCGAACCCCGACCAGTGCGCATGGCTGAAGTGCCCTTGAGCAAGGCACCTAACCCCTCACTGCTCCCCGAGCGCCGCCACTGTTGCAGGCAGCTCACTGCATCGGGTTTAAGTGTGTGCTTCACCTCACTGTGTGCTTCACCATCCCTGTGTTCCACTAATTCACGATTGGGTTAAATGCAGAAGACCAAATTTCCCTCATGGGATCAAATCAGTAATTCTTCTTCAGAAAAGGCTGGGGAACGTGCTTGCTGCGCAAAACCATCACCGATGGTGTCCAGCTCCATGGCATGGGGGAAGGAGATGATACGTTCCTTGAGCCTAAGGACTTTCCCTGACACTCTGTGGACAATGTCTTGAATGGTAGTGTGTGGCATGGCAAAGACCCGTGACACCACTCTGTAAGAGGTGGTCCTGGCACTGGTGGCACTGGCAAGCCAGAATAGAAATACCAAAACCTCTAGCTCAAGTCCCCAGCCAGAACACTGTTGATCCTCGGTGCGCAAGAGCGCAATCAGCCTCATTGCAGTTGGTCTGCTCAGGTGAAAATCTACTTTCAGGTCAGAGGTCCCATCCAAAAACAACTGTAGCAGGGGTATGTGTTCATTCCTGACACAGTATCTTGCGGCTCCGGCTGTAAAGAGCACCAAATAAAGTGTCACTGCTAAACTACTAAAGTGTGTTTTATTTTTGTAGCATTTAAGTTCATATATCATAAATAAGACAACTGAACTTAAATAAGAAGTAAGATAATCCGGCCAACAGTTAAATCGAACGCAACTGGAATTAGATTTGTCTGTGAAGACGTTTTGCCTCTTATCCAAGCGGCTTCATCAGTTCGTAACGCATCAGTCTGACTAGTCCGCACTAGTCTGACAGACAGTGGAGTTAGACCCAGGTATTTAACCTATTTAACCAGTGGAAGTGTCCACCCACCAAACTCCTAAAACAATAGATCATTAGTGTAGCTTCACCTGACCATTGTTTGGGGCCTGTGAGTCATCTTGGTGGAAGATGATCATTAGGGGTGGGTGGGGCCACTGGAGAACGACAGTCGTTAGGTAGTCGTTCTGTTCGATAGAGCCACTTGAGGTTTGTTTTGGGCAGCCTTTGTTGTTCACCCTCCTGGGAATAGCTGAAAGTGCAGCATTGTAGATGGGGGGTAACCGATGTCTCAGACCCCCTCCCCTGTTGAGATGGCTTTTCCACTTTGACATAGATGGCTTCTTTTACCCCTCGTTCAAACCATCTGTCCTCTCTGTCCAGGATTTTGACATTGCTGTCCTAAAAGGAGTGAGCCTTTTCCTTTAGGTGTAAATAGACAGCTGATACTGGACCTGAGGAGTTTTCCCTTCTGTGTTGGGCCATGCGCTTGTTTAGAGGTTGTTTAGTTTCACCAATGTAAGAGTCCTTACATTCCTCACTGCATTGGACTGCATAAACCAAGTTACTCTTTTGTGAGTGTGGTAGTCTGTCTTTGGGGTGTACCAGTTTCTGCCTGAGAGTATTGCTGGGTTTGAAATGGACAGGGATTTCGTGTTTGTTGAAAATCCTCCGGAGTTTTTCAGATACTCCGGACACATAGGGTATCACTATGTTTCTGCGTTGGTTCTTTTTCTCTTCACCCTCCAAGTTTTTATTCTTTCTGCATGTTGTCTTGGTGAGGGTCCAACCCGGATAGCCACAAGTTCTCAAAGCACCCTTTAGATGTTTGTGTTCTTTTACTTGGGCTTGAGTGGTGGTTGGTATATTATCCGCCCTGTGTTGCAAGGTTCTGATAACCCCCAATTTGTGCTCCAGAGGGTGATGGGAGTCAAAGAGAAGGTACTGATCTGTGTAAGTGGGTTTCCTGTATACCCCAATGTGGAGGCTCCTGTCATCACCAAAGTGTACATCACAGTCCAAAAAAGGTAAGTGGTTATCTTTGGCATCTTCTCTGGTGAACTTGATGTTTACGTCCACTGAATTAATGTGTTCAGTAAATGCCTGAAGTTCTTGGGTTCTGATTTTAACCCATGTGTCATCCACATACCGGAACCAATGGCTAGGTGATGTTCCTTTGTAGGAATTTAAAGCCTTTTATTCGAACATTTTCATTGGAAGGATTGTGATGTTTTTGTCCTTGCTCAGGGATATAGCTTAGGGATTTTAAAGCCTTTTGTTCGAACATTTCCATGTATAAGTTCGCCACAATGGGGGATACTGGAGAGCCCATGGCACAACCATGCTTCTGCCTGTAGAAAGTATTGTTGAACTGGAAGTATGTGGTGTTCAGGCACAGCTCCAGTAACTGACAGATCTGGTCTGGGTTGAGGTTTGTTCTAACCTGTAGGGTTGGATCCTGTTTTAACCGATGCCTCAGTTTCCACTGCCTCCATGGTTGAAATGCAGGTGAATAAAGATGTTACATCGTATGACACCATGGTTTCATTTGGATCTAGTCTTAGACCCCAGATTTTGTCCACAAACTCCTGCGAGTTTTGGATGTGATGTGGTGTGTTAGCAACCAGAGGAGCTAAGATGTTGGCTACATACTTAGCGATGTTGTAGGTCACTGAATTGATGCTGCTTACAATGGGTCTGAGTGGGACCCCTTCTTTATGAATCTTAGGGAGTCAACATAGGCATGGGGTGGTCTCCTGTGGGTAGAGTCTGAGGTACTGTTGTCGGTCAAAGACTCCATCTTTTTGTAGTTTTTGTAAGCATTCTATAACTTTTCTCTTGTAACCACTGGATGGGTCACGTTTCAAGGGTTCGTATGTGTTAGTGTCATTGAGCAGTGTGGAGACCTTGGATTGATAGTCAGTAGTATTTAAGATGACTGTGCATCTTCCTTTGTCCGCTGGAAGGATTGTGATGTTTTTGTCCAATTTTGTCCAAGAAGTAAGATAGAAATGTTTTGTGTACAACACTTGAAATGTAAAGGCTGTCGACACCTCATTGCATGCTAATTAAAAATATTTATTCTGCAAGCCAATTGCTGCTATAGCAAATGTGATATTTACCCTTGCCATATGGTTAATATTATGTCTGGCGAGTAAAATACGAAGACGTCTCACCCTTGCAGTGTCATTTCGTCTCCATTGTCGGAGCACCAACACTTTCATTAAGATAGTAAAAACTAATGCCTGAATTGGATCCATTTTTAACGGTAAGTTGTGTTGAGTTAGCTTACGTTGAGATCAGTAAGATCTATTATGCACGTGAGCCTATGGAAGTTTTAAAACGTTTAACTAACGGCTATATCATGGTATGTATAGCCCAGCCTAGGCTTTACCTTAGGATTACCCATTTGTATATCATTTCGTAAGCTATAGGCCAACACAGCAACTTAATGCAACCCCCATCATTTAATAATTGTTGTAGCCTACTACCCTACCCACAAAAAAGTTAGGATGTACACATATTACACGGTTTTATTTCTATTATCATATATTTCAAATGTTATTTCAATGCAGTTGAGAAATCCCAGCCTGTTTACTCATCCAAAAACAGCACCGTTGTTGTCCATGACTTTACACGTGTGATAACTCGCATTTGCGTTTGTTTATGCGACTGAGATAACTGATGAAAATCCGTCGCATGAATATGTGGCAGCAATAACATCCCAGAGTGTCCGAAATTAATAATCGCCATGCTCCCTTGTCCCCTAGTAGCCCCCTACATAGCTCCCCTATATAGCAAACGCTATATAGTGAACGAGTGAGTGAGTGAACGAGTGAACATTTCGGACACAGCTTAGGTCTTAAATTTAATATACCAAAGTCTTAGAATTCTTACCTCCGTCCATTGTGTTAATTGTGTTCAATCATTGTCCGCTGAAAATAAATTAGTAAAACGCTGTAGAACTAATAATAGGTTGGTTGTTTTTTTTTCTACGTGGTGATAATAATCCCATTGCGTGATCACTGCAGGTTTAACTCCCGTAGAGTAGGTGGCGGTACACATAGGATATTGTAACCCGCCAATAAAGTGAAGAAGAAAAGAGGAACGTTGGTTCACCTACCTTCCGGCCGCCGAATTTGTTCAATCACAAGTCAGTCGTCGACTCGTCGAGTGTGTAGTTTGAAAGATCATGGGGAAGTGTGTCTTCAACATGGCTCGATAATGGGCTGTTTTGTAGCTGGTTGCAAGCAGTCCCTAGCAGTAAATTTGAAGCTTACTGCAAAGTGTGTAAGAAGACCGTGCAACTAGGGACGTTGGGAGTGAAGGCGCTCGAGTCGCATGCTAAAGCGGACAAACACCAGCTAGCCATGAAAACCCTCCAGCAGAGTCGATCTATCGCGCAGTTCTGTTCGCAGCCGTCTAGACCTTCGTCGTTGCCGATGCCTGGTCCCTCCGGACTCCAGGGCAGCAACCTTTCGGCCTCATCGAGTCAGGCTTCTTTTGGATCCACCGAGATGTCCAAAGCTGAGGTACTGTGGGTTCTCCACACGGTGACAAAACATCAGTCGTACAAGCAATGCAGATATCAGTGGCCTTTTCCAGGCAATGTTTCCCGACTCTACCATTGCTAAGACCTTCTTGTGTGGGCCGAACAAGGTCGGTTATATAGCGTGATTTGGTTTAGCAGACTTCATAAAGAGAGATTTGATTAAGAGCATTAGCGGACAGTACGTGTTGATGTTTGACGAAAGTTACAACTCGTCCACCAAGTCTAAACAGCTAGACGTTCATGTTCGTTTTTGGAGCAGTGGATTGCGATCAAGATACATGGGCTCTCAATTCATGGGACATGGGACAGCGCAGGACCTCCTGAAGCATGTCAAGGTAAGTGAAAGCCTAGGCCTACCTTACTTTACTGATTTACCTCAGACATTTTGTAGGTAATTTAGAGTGTGTAAGTGTGATGTCACGTTTCCGTAGCATCCGAATTGCAGTTCTACAAACCAAATTAACCACGTGAATGCTGCATGCCAGATGATTGTTTTATAGTAAAAGGAAGGTTTTGACGCGAATTAGTTTACGAGTTGACATTAGCCAACATCATAGATTAGCCCAGTTTACCGTCACATTATAAACTTTGCTTTTCATGCTAGCGCAAACTTTTCCTTTTTAATACACCAAAAGAATAAAACCTCGACATGGTAGTGTTTTCACCGCTAAAAATGTATTTATTTTTAGAAACAACGTGACAAAATTCACTTAAGCACTCTAGCATTTGAACATCATGTCATAGGCCTACCAATGCCAAATAATGCCAAAATGTAGTGTGCTATGTTGTGTAAATTGTATGTGCATGTCG
The DNA here is from genome assembly GCA_036785325.1 of Urophycis tenuis. Lineage (NCBI taxonomy): Eukaryota > Metazoa > Chordata > Actinopteri > Gadiformes > Phycidae > Urophycis > Urophycis tenuis. The sequence goes on along the minus strand of JAXIVH010000005.1, from coordinate 16,970,758 downwards.
TCCTATGATCTGACTGATGTAACTTTTATAACATGCAACATTGTAGCCCACGGAAATTAAAGCCTAAATATTTTTTCAGTCGGCATATTTTGCACATGGGGAGAAAACGAGTAGTGCATTCCAGATTCATATTCAGCCTGCCAGTTTTATATTAATATTCAACATTCAGCTTTCAATATGTTGGTTCCATCTATATACAGTTATTGACTTCATTGAGATACGTTATAGGCTAGATCATGGGTCGGCAATAGGCGGCCCGTGGGCCAGATGTGGCCCGCAGGCATGAAACATCTGGCCCGTGAGGTTGTTCGAACTATAATGAACGATAATGAAAAATGAAAATAAAAATATAAAATTGGACTGACAGTTTCAAAAATGATCTTTATTTAGAAACTTCATTTTTCAAAACAAAAATTTCCTCAGTCTAATAATAATGCTTACTTGTTTCATCTGGATGAGGGTGAATACACACATTAGCGATGTGCAGCGTGAACGCGCAACATGCAAAAACAGAACTGAAATTAGCTGAAACTAGTCCTTAAAACACAGGTTGTCTTGCTCTCGTCTATGGCTAAGGAAAAATTGTTTGCGCGACTGACACTCGATAATAGTCGATAACTGCAGCCTGCACAGCATCGGACAGCACTTCTATGCGGCGGAGAGCGGACTCGCAGAGAGGGACATCTGTTTCACTGATCCGATCACACACTACCCATCGACTTGTCGGTATCCAGTTCCTCCTAAACTGTCACCATCATCTCTTTGAAGACCTTTGCATCAACAAATGGTTTGTTGTGCTTTGCGAGTACCCACGGCGCTTTCAGAGATGCGCTGGTTAGCTTCTGTTGGGATGTGAGGGCTCGCAGTAGGATCCTGCTGCTGCGTGCATAACCACCTTTGAGTGCTTGGATTTTGCGCTTTCGTACCTCTGTCTTCAGAGGGAATGCATCCTCGAAATTAGCATGCTTTGCATACAGAGACACCCTCGTTATAGATCAGGCATGTCGGCTTTGCATTAATAAAACTGGGGAGGAAGAAGACGTGGTTCTCTGTCCATTCTTCATGAAAGACCCTGTTTTCGCTCATAACTTTTCTCTTGAGATTTTTTGATAGAGCCATTTTTTGACAGCTAACAGCAACACTTTTTTTTTTTCTTTTTCTCAAACAAGAGGCATATAATTAATAGCGCACCCCCCCCCCACCCCATTACATTGTGGCCCGTCATGTAATGGCCAAACTTTATTGCCGACCCCTGGGCTAGATAATCTAGAGGGAGGTTCAAATATTAGCCTACTTCATATTATTTTAATAGCTTTGTTTGTTAAGGACACCTGGAGATAAGCTCCTCTTTAATTTCTGGTAATTTTGTGATTTAATTTCTTTCAGTAATGTAGCCATTGTTGAATGTTTGTTTTATCAGCTGCATCAGCTCCATACTAGAAGAAAGGTTATCATGCAGCTGAATTTATACAGCAATGTAATCTTTTTATTTCTTCTTATTTTCCAAAAGGAGGCATTGCATCAATTGGACCGCAGCAGGCTGTTTTCAGTCTCCATGGATTGGCCCAATGTGAATTTTAAGTTTTTGGACCTACTCCAACAGGACCAGGCAGAGAAGTATGGGGGTGCACAACTAGTGTCCGTCGGCAGCTGTGGACTCCACACACTTCACAACTGCTTCAAGGTGGGATTTACTATGTGGAGTGAGGATAGAATTTTAAAGGCCATGAACACTCTTTTCCACAAAGTTCCTGCAAGGAGGGAGGACTACGAACATGTCACAAAGTCCACAATGTTTCCCAAGCCATTTTGTGGCCACAGGTGGCTTGAAAATCTCCCCATTGTTGAGCGGGCACTGGAAGTCTGGCCGTCTCTCATGCTGTACATGGACGCTGTGCACAAAAAACAACTCCCAAACCCAAAAACAGCATCTTTTGACACCATTGAGGCAGCCATTAAAGACCCCCTCACAACAGCAAAGATGCACTTTTTCATGACTCTGGCCAGGACCTTCCATCCGTTCCTGAAGAAATCCCAGACCGATGAACCTGTGATGCCTTTCCTTGGCAAAGATTTAGCTGAGTTGAATTATTTACTGTATATGGCTAGTATGACCAGTTGGATAGTTGACATGGGCTTCTCATTTAATTAGTTTATTTATTCATCTTTGATGCTTTTTCCAAAATAACAAAGTATTTGGGAAAGACATTTTGGCCATTGCAATGTAAAATGTTGTAGCGCCAGTCTCCTGTTATGCCTGTAGTGGCATTTATGTCTCAAAATGTGCTATAAATAAATGTAACTTACTTACACACTGTTGTAAGCCCAGGTTAAGTGCATTAAATTAATGAAATCCTTATGAATTAGATGAGAGAAGTAGAATGTCATTGTGTGCAATATAAAAGGAAATTAAATGGGCTAATGGTACTTTTGCCTACTGATAGAGTCTACTGAGACGCTGTATGAAGAGAGAGGTCCTCAAGGACATCACTCCTCTTCAGCTCTGACACGTCCGACAAGACCTTGCTCCTCCTACCCCAGAAGATTGATATTGGCTTGGGTGCTGAGGCAGCAGTCAAGGTATCATGTTGGGTAGTTTTGGATATTAATTATCAGTAGGTATGCTGAAAGTATAATTTTGCTAAGCATACTAAACGTATTTGTGAACTACAAGAGGTTTGATTTAAAAATACTGAAGTGTGTTTTGATATTCTGTGCATTTCCAAGGTTGTGCATGGGTACTGACCAATATGGAACCTATATTTTTGCCTGCTTTCTCCTTTGCATTTTCGTTGGTGATTCCCCATAATGAAGTGTAGTTTCCCATAGATCATGGGAAGCAAGTATGATTCTACTGAGACATCCCAAACATAGAAATAGAAAATTGTATGGCCCCCATTGCATAAAGTCACATAATTGGCTAATGCTATGACTTCATGCCATGTGGTACTTAAACTCTTAAACATTTTGATATTACTGACATGTATTGTTTTATTGTTCAGGACAGTAAAAGTCCAGAGCTAAGGGTCCTTGAATTTAGGAGGGATTGTACGCAGGGCCTCTCACACATTGTAAGAAAAGCACAGGAGAAGAGCCCCTTGAAGTATGCTACAGTTAGGCAGATGGAGTGTCTGGACCTGTTGCTCATGTTCAGGGACCCAGACAGATGCAAAGATCAGATGAAGGCTCTTGTCCAGACATTCCTGAAGAACAAGCAGCTGACAGGAGGCGTACCTGCTGGTAGGAATGGTTTGGAAGGGGTTATGAACCAAAGATGGAATACCATGCTCAACCATCCTTAGATTTTTTTTATTGGGGCTTTATTCAGACCATTAGTTACATTTGCTCTGACAATTGACACTTTCCAATGTCCTAGCAGGGTATTGGTTTAGCATGGATGTTTCACTTTTGTCATTCCCCCTTCTAATGGCCCTGTACCTGTTCTGTGTGCAGTGGCTCAGATGCACAGAATAAGTTTCATAATTTTAAACAGGTTTTTGTTGTAAACATTTAGAGATGGTGTCTTTACCTTACACAGGTATACAGGTTTTTGTATACACATTTCCTTTATGTGCGTTGGAACAATACAAAAATACAGAAAAAAAACAGTATTTTCTGTCATGATTATACATATTTGACTGACTTCTTATTTTCTCACACTTTTTTGTAGGGGATGCCATTGTCCAGCAATTTGAATCATTCCTGTCTGTTGAGGCAAGGAATGAAGAATTCCTTGCCTTCCAGCCATTTGAGAGACGCTTAGACAACTTCTTGCAGGAGAGATTAAGCCGCCCCTACCCTGCTGCTTGGGCTTTTTGCCAGAAGTTACTGCTCCTTTCACATGGCCAGGCCACTGTTGAGTGGGGATTTTCTGTCAACAAGGAGGTGGAGACCGAAAACATGCAACAGGACACAATTGTTGCACAAAGGCTCATATGTGACTTTGTTACAATGCATGGGGAGGTCACTCAGGTCCCCCTTACCAAGGAACTTATGGCATCTGTGGGTGCAGCCCGGTCAAAATACAGACACTTTCTTGATCAAGAGCGCATCAGAAAAGAAAAGGAATCTCAGAGCCAGAAAAGGAAGCTGGCTGAGCAGTGTCTGGTGGACCTTAAGAAAAAAAAGACAAGCTTAGAAGGTGTGTCTGCCTGTCTTGTCAGGGAGGCAGATGCACTAGCAGAAGAAGCTGAGGGCAAGGCCGGCTCTAAGATGGCTCATCTTCTCTCCAAGTTCAATGCCCTGAGAAGGGCACACAAAGACAAACTTGCAGAACTGAAAGCACTTGAAAGTGAGATTGATGCTAAAGGGGGTGAACTCAGACATATGTAGGGTTAAGTTGTATAAATAAATATCAAATGTATATACTAAATAAATATCAAATGTAGGGTTAAGTTGTATACTAAATAAATATCAATGAAAAGTAGAATGTTTTAAGAATTTCTGGGATCGCTCGAATGTTTCTATTTGTTGTATTGGTCTTAAATTTCACACATAATGGTCTTAAAAAGGTCTTAAATTTAACTAACTGAAACCTGCAGGAACCCTGATTTAGGGTTGGAAGCTAGCGCTAGCTAGCTTATATAAACACAGGCTGTGAGTTGTTGATTGTCCTTTAGCTGTCTTAGGGTTTGATGAGGGTTAACTAGCTAAGTTGTTTTCACTCAGGTACACGTTGAGGAACAGGAGGTAAGGGCAAGTACTTGCTCTTGTGCTGTCGGGAGGGCCAAGTGTCACCATGTAGCAGCCCTGCTGATTTGGGTTGAAAAGAACCTAACCCGCACGGATGTCGAGTGTGTGTGGAAGAGGGCCCCGGCACCCAAAACAGATGAGGTCACAGCGAAGAGGGTGTCTGTGATTCCACCTTCCACATCTCAATGTCAGTACATAAATTAATTCAGTCTTATTAATCATGATTGCAGTTTTATTATTACAGAAAAATCATTGTCTTTTCATACTGTCTTTTCATAAAAATCATTGTCTTTTCCGGTTCCGGCGCCGCAGCGAGTGGCAGCCCGACACAGCAGCTCCCGATCTATTTTCCTTTTTTCTTAGATTAAAAGTTTTTTTTTTAAACTTTAATCTATATAGTACTTTAGGACTTTAGCACTAGGCTGTGGAAACATGTTTAGGTTTATATAAGGGCTCTTAAACGGGTTGAACAATAACTAGTATGTGCAGGGCGATCACCACGATCGCTAAACAACAACAACAATGGACCGGCGCTTACTCGCGGGACGAGCTCCTTCAGTTCCGGGATCGACCAGCGGTGTGCCCGAGGGAGATCCCGAAACAGCTGAGGATAAAGCGGCGTGGGACTACAGCAGGAGCCATGGTGAGGAACAAGAAGATGGAGAGGAAGTGGAGATACAAGCCCCGTCTTCCCTCAGTCATCATGGGGAACGTACTCTCACTGCCCAACAAGATGGACGAACTATCAGCCCTCACTACTGGACAGCGCGAGTACCGGGAATGCAGTGTGTTGTGCCTGACGGAGACATGGCTGAACGGGAACGTACCAGACTGCTCAGTGGAACTAGCCGGCTTCACGCTAGTTCGGGCGGACAGGGACAAACAGAGCGGTAAGAAGTCGGGTGGCGGACTTGCCGTCTTTGTTAACTCCAAATGGTGCAACCCGGGACATGTTACCACGAAGGAAATCACGTGCACGCCCGATGTCGAGCTGTTAGCGGTGGGACTGAGACCGTACTATCTACCCCGTGAGTTTTCGGCAGCCATTGTTGTTATTGTTTACACTCCACCATCGGCCGTAGCGGCGCGGGCTTGTGACGTCATTCATTCTTCCGTCGCAGACCTGCGGACTAGACATCCCAACGCTCTTATTATAGTAAACGGAGACTTTAATCATGTAAATATATCAAAGACACTGACTGACTTCAACCAGTATGTAACCTGCAGCACCAGAGGAGATAAGACCTTGGACTTAATGTATGCCAATGTTAAGGGGGCATACATTGCAACAGCCCTCCCCCCCCTGGGCAAATCAGATCACTGCTTGATTCTACTGTCTCCTACATATAAGCCCCTTGTGAGGAGACAGCCCATCACCACCAGGACTGTGCAGCAGTGGTCTGAGGAGGCTGAGGAGGCCCTGAGGGAGTGCTATAGGACAACCTTCACCGTTCCCCCCACTCCATCTACTGCACCTTTGCCATGGCTGGTGGCAAAATAATGCCATTCAGTGCTGACATTTGGAAAAATTTTCTTGAAACTAGAGGACAGGAAAAACCAAACATACTTGTTTTTAATCTGTGATGCTGCCCCATCACTGAATATGTGCAGCTCCTTCATTGCTGGATGTCTCTCTTTCAGGTCCTTCCCAATGCCTGTGAGGAAGGTTGCGACGGCCTTTTTTTCATGTTGAAGCTCATCACTGACAACAACATAGGATTGGACTTCCCCTTTAATCCAGGCTACAGCTGTGAAGATTGTTATCTGCCTTTGGTTCCAGTAGGCAGACTGGATCTCATCCTGGTAGCTCACAGAGTAATTCTCTGCAAAGTCCACCTGGAGTACTACGCACCCTTCATCACCCTCCCTCTTTTTCCCCTGAAAAAAGCTACTCTGTTGCTGCTTTACAAAAGAATGGCGGGTGAACTTGGGGGCAGTTTCCAGCAGCTTTTGCAGAACATTCCTGAAAAGTCCGACCTTTTGGGTCTTCAGCTGCACCCCCTCAACAGACTCCCAGGTATACCAGCTGGTGTTAAGTGTATTTTTCTTCTTCAGGGATACTGGAGATCAGCTGTTGAAATTTATATCCATCACCACATTCATTACATTCATTCAGCATGCACTCAACTCTTTCACTACTACACACAACCGCATCAATATAATTTTCAACACTTCTGAATGCCTGCCTTGGTACGTGCTTGTAGGCACAGTTGATCCAAAGTGTGGTATTTTCATGATACCTACAGAGGCATACATTTCGAGGTGTATCTGCTCTTGGGAGTACGAATGGTGGGCGCAACCCTGCAAATTTGGACTTCCCCACTATATCCTCCGGGTGCTCTTCCTTAAATAAACGATAGGCCTCCATTATGGACATAGACATGTGCCGTTTTTGAACTTTAGTCTTCTGTCCCCCTTCTCTGATGATTATGGTATCCCTTTTTCCAGGTGCCTGCCTGGATATGTCATCTCGGTTGTAGAATGTGACAACAGCTGAAGTCATCTCAGATGATAGGGCTGATTTTCTCCTCTTCTTTTCTTGACCTTGAAAGTTCAGCTTTACTGAGAGTCTCTGGATCACAGCAGACATCTTCCTGGGACTTGATGGTAGTGCTTTCATTACTTTTTTTACAGCTTTTCCGAATGATTGCCTGGATTTAAAGGCAGGTGAATGCTGAGTGGGACTGGGCAGAGAAGCTTTAAGATGTAAACGTCTGCGTCGTTGTCGATCCCTTGCTTGCTCCCGTTCCCTCCGTGCCTCTAGCTTGGTTTGTGACATTTTTTTCTTTAATCTCTCAAGCCTCTTCCTCTCTTGTTCATGCTGTTTAAAGCTCTCGTCATTCTTCTTCCTCTCACGATAGGCCCTCTGCCTCTCAGCAGCTGTCTTTGCCATTTCCCAAAATTAAAAATAAAATATATTCATTAAGGTAAGTAGGTAAGTATAGGTAAGTATTTCAATTTACAGTCATTTCTATTGTTTAAAGTTTCTGTAAGTTTGGTGTCTATTCCTAATCTGATTTGCTGGGTACCTTACACACTCTCACTCATCATTTCCTGCATTCTTCCATTCATTCATTTTTAGAGCCTACCTGTGTGACCACTGAAATCTATTTTGCTCTACAGGTGCTGCCAATTCAATTTAGTTAGATTGAGGTCAATAAAGTTTCACAAATGTAATGGATGTAATGTCAAATGGAGTTTCTACGTCAAGTGGTTCTAAGCAAATTATGGCCTGGAAGAATAATAAAAAGAAAAAGAAAATTAAGAAGAGGAGAAGAGGAGAGCAGGAGGAGAACAATACAGGGCAAGCCCCCCCCTCCCCCCCCCCCCCCCCACCCTCCTAGGGGGCAGCCCTCTAATAACAAAAAAATACCCTCCATAATTCAGACTGCAGCACATAAGGCGGGACAATCATACATAATGTAGGCTATGACACTACTATTTTGATCACAGATGATGGATACAAAACTGATAAAGATGAAATATCATAGGCTCTAACATAGCTATCTGATAAAGAGATAAACCGAAATATCATAGACTCTAACTGACAGCCAGCTGATTAGCTTGCAGGCAACTAGGCTAACTACATTAAGCTGTCATTCATTCATTTTAATCAACTACATGTCTGTATTCAATCACTTCAATTCTACTCTTTACTTTCGTTTCTTCATAATTACTTATACAATATCATATTTACATGTGTATTTGTTCAGTTTACTCACCTTAACAGTGATATAACGTAGAGGAATCTGATGAAGAAGCTGTCAACATCTCATCTTCTCCCCGCGCCTACTTCTCCCCGCGCCTACATCTCCTCGCGCCTACATCTCCTCGCGCATCTCCACGCGCATACAAAATGCGTAACGTAGGCCTATTGTATTGGACAACACTTACCTTACAAACTTCTTGAGAAACAATCAATGTAGTTGCTATCCTCAATACACTTGTGAAAACACATGACGATTGGTAACCCAGACAGCTCCGTGTTCCTGGCGTTTCGATCCTGCGCGTTGTAACGTATTCCCTGAACGCGATTTATTTTTTCTTTGGGATAACGCGATCGCAACAAAATTGCTCCTAGACTTGTTACTGACCTACGGGCTATGTAGTGTACACTTCGATAAGATGGGAAACTTTCAAATAAAGTTGCTCTGGCGCACAGTACTAATCAGTGCACACATCCGATCCAGAGCCTGGAGTCACAAAACAGCTCTCCTCTCGGTAATCAACTACAAAGATCGAATGTATCACTACATAGTACGGAAGGAAATTAAAAAAAGGTAACCAGAATCATGTATAGTCTACAAACATGGATCAGAGTTATTTCAGTTCAACATGTTGACAGCAATGCATAAGAACGTAGCAGTGGCATTACGATTTTGTATACTCACGTCCGTAACAGTAACGTCCGTAACGTGGGGAAAATAATATTTAGAAAGGGAGTAGAATGGCCAATTCATGTTAACATATAACCTCGATATAAGTTAGCTTTGGACAGAAAGTTTGTTTAGTACTGCATTTCAAACGGATGAATAAGAATAACTTTTTCTAAAAAATGTCACGGACGTGACATTGGCTGTCCTGTACAACCATGTAAATAAAACAAGGTTCCACAGTGGAATGGAAATGTCAAATCACACAACTCATTTATAATTTGCTTAAGTAAACCCATAGCGCCCTTAAGGGAGGCTGAGCCATGTTGTGGGCAAAAATTTTGATCATATATGGCTGTTAAAAAATTAATTAAATTAGATGTATTGAAATCACCATATTCTTAATTGCCAATAGCTAAAGTAGTGAGCGAGGAGGGTGCAATTTCTATGAAAAATTGGTTAAACTCATTTAGCTCTGTAAAATATAGGCCTTGATGATATATCTTAAAGTGATTTTGTTATGTTACATGTTACTTTATTTTACCATGGTGAGGTTGACATTTACATGGAATCGCCCTTGATTAATGTGTTTAGTGTTAATGTAGTAGGACGGGAGTAGGATTCGGTATTCGGGATCGGATTCGGCAGAATCTTAACCAGTGGATTCGGTATTCGGCAGAACCCTAAAAATCTGGATTCGGTGCATCTCTACAAATTACCATTCTGAAACGTCCATCATCGTACGTGTTTGTGGTTGTTGTTGGTCTTCTCCTTCAGGCTCATCTTCTGACTCTGGATCAAACACGTAAGGCAAAATCCCTGCCATTGTTTTTAGGTTTGCTGTGCCTCGGTAAGCACGTTGACAGCTGTTTAGTCGTTCAGAGCTTGATCCAATCAGAGCAAAGCGAAATTTAAATATTGAATATTCATGAGAACAGTGATCCAATCAGAGCAACGCTCATTAATAAATGAATATTCATTAGAAAACCAGTCGTCTTTTCTACCAGGCTTTTTAGTGATGCTAGAATAGCTTGAAATAAGCTATCCAAGACATTTCCAACACAAATAATGTTACAAACTCGATCAAAGGACATCAAGGGTTATAAAAAAATGAATGAAATAGGTGTGGCATGGGATCTTTAATGTAGATTGCCAGAGCCCTGACTGAAACATACCTCAAAATGAGGGAACTGACAGGAGGTTGGCTGCTATATAAAGCAGGAGGTATGGAATATTTCTGTATTATACAGACCACCTTCGGAAGCCAGCCTCTTCGACCTAGGACCCGAGATGCTGACATGGCTACACGACACAGAGTTGGACCTCTGACGTTACACGAAAGAGAAATCCTGCCGTTGTTTTGCATCATATCGGACCCACATCTATCGAAAACACAGGGACTTGGTGTTAGGTGCTACAGCTGAGAACACAGCTGAGAAAGAATGTTGCATAGATTACATGGAAGAGGATGAAAGGGCTGAAGAGGATGTCAGGGCTGATCCTGATGGGCTGCCTCAGCACAATATTGTCCAATCTAAGGCACATAAAACAGAGGACCTTGTCAGTGGACTCAAAAGGAATTTGTGTCTTTTTATTCTAAAAATTCGAGAGAAGCACTGTATTCCAGCAGTTGTACATACAAGTATAGTAGAGGACCTCAGGACAATTTTTGATTCATTTTTGTCACACTACACTGAGGCAATGCAGTTTCACCTCCAGAATATTAACATCTGTATCGATGAGGATGATGACTTGAAGGAACTTTGAAGCCAAACACAGGTTTTTGAAGAATGCATCAGAGCCATAAATACTGAGTGGACACTAGAGCAGTACTGCAGCCAAGAACTTGGAATGGTGAAGCCAATTGAGATCCATCTAAAGGGTGAAAATCAAACTACCAGGGCCACCTTTCAATATGTCCCGCTCGTGAGCATTCTACAGAAAGTTGCAGAAAACGAAGATGTCTGGGCAATGTTAAACAGGGATGTTGAGCCAAGTAATGATGACCTACTCCGAGACTTCACTGATGGTGATATCTGCAAGAGCAATCCATTACTTTGTCAAAAAAACACAGGACAACTTTTTTTACTTAGATGAGTTTGAGGTGGTCAACCCCCTGGGGTCAAAGAAGGGAAAAGAAGGGCAGTGTACTTCAAAATTGGAAACTTGGACAGCAAGTACTTATCTGAACTGCAAAACACATACCTCTCCACACTTGTTCAACACAAGTTCATACAAAGTGGCTTTACGAATTATGATGAAGTACTGCAACCATTACTGTCTGAAGTTGAGATTCTGGAAACACATGGAGTGTTGTTGAAGTGTGGAGAGGAAAAGATCTCACGTGGTACCATAGCTACTGTCTCAGCAGACAACTTGTCAGCACACGCAGTTGCTGGACTGACTAAAACCTTTAGCTCAGGGAGAAGCTGTATGTTCTGTAATGCCACCAAGCAGGACATTTCCAAGAAATTAATTGAAGCAGGGCTGTACAGTGTGACATATATGTCGCACGTGCTACATCAAAACATGCCTGTGCGAAGAACTGATCTGCCCTGTAGCATGGGTGCGATGGGCAGATAGCCAAAAAAAAAAACTGTTCCGTGAAGAACGATGGTACTATAACCTGCCTGGTAGTTGTAGTCTCTGTGGTCAATGATTTATCAGAGAATCTGTTATATTGAACACCATTTCCCACAATTCCTCACGGTCACAGCTCTGTCCCATGAGGGTGCGTTAGGCGGCTAGCTAGGGGCTAATGCACCCACACGAGTCGGCCCTCGGCATGAGGAGGTTTCTCCAACCGGTCCGCGTGGACAACGCGAAGAGGAAACGAGACGACACAGATAACGTAACGACACAGACACCGGACGACACAGACACCGCTAAGGAAAGTAATAAAGAGAGCCCACCAGCACATGCTAAAAACGGGCAAACGACGAAAGACCCCAAAACCTACAGTTACAACTCGGAGTGGCAGAAGGAGTTCAGCTGGCTCAAATATGATGGTACCAAGAAAGTTATGTACTGCTCCTATTGCCAGGCAGCGTTGGCTAAAATAAGAAAAGACCCATATGTTGTTGGCAACCACATATTGAAGAAAGACAACGTGCAAAAACACAACACATCCCATCGTCACCTTCTGGCTCGAGATGCCTATCTCGCAAGCAAAACCCGGAGCGGCCCGGTACCGTTCGCCACTCCATCGCCACCGGTGTCGCCCGGGCAGACACAGCGGCCCTTGAAGAAGTAAGTTAAACGTATTCTAGGTATCCATATTCTCTGTGTGTGTGTCTCTGTCTGCTGCGCGCGCGCCTGTGTGTCTGTCTGTCTGTGTGTGTGTTTGTGTGTCAGTGTCTGTCTGTGTGTCTGCGCGCAAGCGTGTGTCTGTTATTCATTCATACAAAGATGTAACATTCATTCATTTTTTTTAATTATTTTTTTTTTCAGGTAAAAATGAAAATGAATGTGGCCTACTGTGTTGCAAAAGAGTACGACAATCATGTCCGTTGTGCCGAGATGATCTCCACCATAGCTGAAGACATGAAGTCCATTCTGGTAGATGACATCACAAGAAGCCGTTATGTTTCTGTCATGATTGTTGTGTAGTGTTGTAAATGTGCTGTCGTTGATGTAAATGAGTTGTTTATAATGTAATAAAGATGCTTGTGTATCTGAAAACATTTTGAGTTATTATTTTATAATTGTATTACATTATGTATATGATTTGCACTTGCTGTGTAGGTGATGAGCTACATTAATTGTCCTCTGTAGAGGTGACGGGCGTTTTTAGGGTGTGCTACAACTTTCTGGTCCTGTGCTAAAAATTGTCAGACTCTGTAGCACTAGTGCTATGTGCTGAAAAAGTTAACGTACAGCCCTGATTGAAGCTGAATTTGTCATGCGAACATCTGCAAATTATAGCTACCAGTTAAAAGCAGCGGAAGAAAATCCAGGGAATGTTGCCATTTACGGAATCAAGAATGCCTGCTGCTTCTCAAAGCTGAAGTTTGTGCCCTCCACTATTGTTTATTTGTTTCCACCAGATATAATGCATGACCTTCTCGAAGGAATTATTCCCGCCATTCTCCTTTTATTGTTAAAACAGCTGGTGAGGGAGAAACAAATCACATTGGACCAACTCAACTATGAGATACAACATTTCCCTTATGGAGTGAACGACAGAGTGTCAAAACCCCCACCCATCCCTGAGCATGCACTGAGACCCAGTGGACATCTTCCAGGCACTGCATCAGAGAAGTGGACTCTCTTCAGGTTACTACCACAGATGATCGGGAACCAGATCCATGGATGCAGCGCATGGGATATTTATCTACTCCTGAGAGAGATCAGTGACATCATCATGGCCCCCACTATCCGGAAAAGCTGGTTACCATGGTTACCATACTTGGAGGAGAAGATCACAATTTTCCTTGCCCTTGTTGAAGAAGTGTTTCCAGGGAAACATACTCCAAAACAACACTACCTGAGGCACTACCAAAGACCCCTGTCAGCATATGGACCACTAATCCATGTCTCCTGCTTACGGTTTGAGGCCAAGCATCAATATTTCAAAACTATTGCACATTCTGGCCGTAACTTCAAGAACATTGCCAAAACACTTGCCACGAGAAATCAGATGCGGCAGTGTTGGGAACAGACAGACACTACCAGCTTAGGGAAAAAGGTCATGCTCACAGCTGATACCCGCGATGTACCCCTGCATTAGGGCTGGGCGATAAAACGATAGCGATATGTATCTCGATAGACACGTACTCGATAGCAATAGAAATGCGTTTGATAGAACGTTACGATAGAATGTTTTTTCCCCCTCAAGAAACCGGCATAATATAAGTTTTGCACCCTCTGGTTTGCTCCGCTTTTAATCGTTGTTGCGAAGCAAGCTTGGTTGCATGTACAAAGGCACTCGTCCTCTGGTGCCTAGCAACGTAGGGAGTGACACACTAATAGCCAATCATGTAACAGTATCAAGTTTGGTTGCGCCAGCTCGGTCTCGTGGTCTTGTTTTTTTCCAACACGAAAGGGAGGAAAGCGAAAAGAAAGATGAGTGCTTCAACGAGCGAGGAAATTGTGAACAAAAATGGAAAGGTCAGTTCGCCAGTATGGGAGTTCTTTGGATATTTTAAATCCGATCGAAGTCAGACAAATGTGGTCTGCAAACTTTGTAAGACCGTGGTCCCCACCAAATCTGGTAATACAACTAATTTGTTTTATCATTTGAGCCGCGTTCACCCTCTGGAGCACAGCTGCGTCAGACCATGACCAACACACCAAACACAACAAAAACAGCAGACCACCATGGAGAGGTACTCTACTTCAGTGCCCTATGATAAAACATCCACACGCCATAAAGATATTACAGACGCAGTGGCTTATTACATAGCCAAGGACATGGTTCCGTTAAGTACCGTGGAGAAGCCCGGATTTAAAAAACTACTCCACGTTCTCGACCCACGATATATACTTCCAGGGCGAAAGTAATTCTCTAATACTGCAATTCCCAAACTGTATGTTATATGCAAAGAATCTGTTCAAAAGGAGATACTTGCAGCCAAGTACTTTGCCACAACTTCTGACCTGTGGTCAAGTCGCACGTCAGAACCGTATATTAGCTTGACTGTTTACTTCATCGACGAGGAGTGGAACCTAAAAACGAGATGCCTTGAAACCGCATACTTCCCTGAAGACCATACAGGAGAGGTCATTGCAGAAGGATTAAAGGAGGCACTGCTGTCGTGGGATCTCATTGAGGAGAAATTGGTGTGCATCACAACAGACAGTGGTGCAAATGTGGTGAAGGCAACCATGCTTAACGACTGGACAAGGCTACAATTTTTTGGCCATCGTTTGCATTCTGCAATTGGTGAGTAGCATTGTCATTTTGATGGTATCATCCATCCATGTTCATTTCTGGATTGATTTTATTAGCTAATACATTATTATTATCATTATTATTATTATTATTATTATTATTATTATTATTATCATCATTATTCATGAAAGCAGCTTTGCACTGACTTACTGGACTTCATCTATTATCTGTAATTTATGCTGTCATTGTTTTTCTACAGGTGCTGCAGGAAAGGATAGCAGAGTGGACAGGGCTGTAGGAGTGTGCAAGAAAGTGGTCTCTTCCTTTTCCTACTCATGGAAGAAAAAGAGTGCACTCTCCAAAGCTCAGCAACGTCTCCATCTTCCCACTCACCAGCTAATCACAGAGTCACTAACCAGGTGGGGCTCAAGGCAGAAGATGGTGGCAAGGGTCCTAGAGCAACAAAAGGCCATAACTGAAGTTCTGTCTGCTGACAAAAAAAACAGGCACCTGATCCCATCTTGGCAGGACATCGATGTCCTTGAGTCCATGAATGCGGTCTTGCCTCTTCTCCTGGAGTTCACAGACTCCCTTTCTGGTGAGTCATATGTGACCGTCTCATATGTGAAACCTGTGCTCCACCTGTTCCGCTCCAATTTGCTTGAAGTGAATGAGGGGGACACTCAGCTCACAAAAGACATGAAGACTAAAATAATGGCCTATCTGGATGAGAAGTATGCGGGCCTTGACACGGATGATCTGCTTGACATGGCTACCTTGATGGACCCCAGGTTTAAAGTCAAGTACGTCAGACCAGAGAAGGTAGGGGCCATTAAAATGAGAGCAGTGTCTGAGATAGTGAATGAAGGCCAAGGCCAGTCATAGGCAGGGCCTTCTGAGGGAGCAGCAGACCGAGGTGCAGAAGCCGGAGCTGCAGCTGAACCACCTCTACCACTGGGCATGAAGAAGCAACGCAAGTCATTGGGGAGCTTCATCAAAAAGCAGAGCCAAGAAGAGGTTGACTTGCCTCTCACTGATGAACAGAAAGTGGAGAGTGAGCTGGAAAGGTACCTGAGGTGCCCTGATGCAGACAGTGAGTCTGAACCCCTGGACTGGTGGAGACTCCATGAACACAACTTCCCCAGATTGTCTCAGCTGGCGAAGAAGTATTTGTGCATCCCAGCCACCAGTACCCCCTCAGAAAGAATTTTTAGTACTGGGGGTAATATTGTTACATGCACCAGGGCAGCTATAAAATCAGAAGGTCAACCAGCTGGTGTTCCTAGCACAAAACCTTGAGTGAAAAAATATACTTGAGTTCAGATGTTACAGATAAGTCTACCTCAGTTTTATATTACATAAATGTTTACATTTGTTAATTTAATAATTTATGTTTATAAAATACTGCATATTTGTATTGTATTTTTTTATGTTTCATAAATGTTTACATTTGTTAATTTAATAATTTATGTTTATAAAATACTGCATATTTGTATTGTATTTTTTTTTAATGTTACATAAATGTTTACATTTGTTACATTGCATATTGCATGTTTTTTGGCACTTTTGTGAAGCACTTTATTATTGATAATTGTTCAGTTTACAGTTCAGTTCAAAATAAAAACGTTTAAATTTAGTATTGTTCCCTCCTGGTCCTTATTTTAAACAGGTCATACAATGGTTCAATAATGATCGATATCGACCGATATGAGACACTCATATCGTGATACAGATTTCAGCCATATCGCCCAGCCCTACCCTGCATGCCCTTCCAGGGTCCCTCACCAGAGCATTGCAATCTAAGCTTGGTGAAAATGTAACACCTGATCACTGTGGACAATGTGGCATACAAGATGGGCAGTTGTCTTGTTATTGGAACAGCGCATGCAGAGGATATTCCTGTTTTCATAAAGATCCACCATATTTTTGGCATCATGGGCAGCTGGTATCTCTGTGGAAAAATTCTCAGACCCTCTCGTTTCAACTGCCATCTCCACACCTACATAGCAGAGAAAGAGCCACACTGGACAGCAGTGTTGCCTGGTGAAGAACTAGCTTTCCATGGTCTCGATAGCTACCCCAATTCAGACGGCAGCCTCACAGTTTCTCTTCGACACTGGATATAAGGGTATTCTAAATATGGTTATTCAAACTGTTATTAGTAATGCTTCTGGTAATCATTAGAAATCATATGCATGCCCATCATGTATAATAACTAAGTTATTGCTTTCTGTCATTTGCAGAACACCTTATCGATGGGGAGACCCTACTTTCCCTAAACGAGAGGATGATCGAAAAATTATACCCTATCATCAAAACACAAGTAAAATTCATCGGGATACTTACTACTAGGGATGCAAACAATTAATCGATTATCGATTAATTATCGATAAGAAATTACTCGATTAAAATAAATTACTTGCAATTAATTGCGTTTTGAACCCGTAATTCCCCGTTAGTCCGTGTGAGGGTGCGCTTGACGCTAGACGTACTTGACGCACGCGCGGGAACACAAGTGAAGCGACAACAACAAACAAACGAGAAGCGGTACACTGACAGGATGAAGAGGGCAAGACGGAGTGCAGTTTGGAGTCACTTTAAGTTAATTAATGACGACAAAGACGCCAAATGCACAATATATGGAAGCATTTTAAGGTACAACAACTCCACAACTTCGCTGAATTACCACCTAAATATGTCACATTTCCCAGTTTAAGGGGGATTATAAATGCTGCTTATCGTCCACGTGACACTGTATTTACTTTTCTGATATTGATGATTCTGATATTTTCTATTCAGAATATGTTCGATATTCTATCAAAATCTTATTCCCTGCCCTCAAGTGAGCCCAGAATAAATCTTTGATTAAGGAATATGATTTGCATTTTTTCTTTATATCATAAGGAAGATAGCATTTTATGTCATGCATACAGTAGGGAAATTCAGGTTCTCAGAAAAATTGCCGCTTATCAATTAATCGATCATCGATCGATAAGATGAAACAACTATCGATTAATGAATTACTCGATAATTTGCATCCCTACTTACTACTCTTAAAGGAAAGGATCAAAATGTCCCAAAATTAACTAAAAGGTTAATTTTATATTATAGTCATACAGTAATATCATTTTTCACTAATGTTCATTCAACAGAAATCTAATGCACCAACACAGTAGTGATAGTCAAGTGACAGATAAATAATGTTAAACATACATGTTTCAGCTCTCCTGCTCAGGAAACGGCTCTATTGCAATGGCCTCTTGTGTTTCAACTCCCAGAGTTTCCAACTCTCCTGAAGCGCAAACTCACGGAGGAGAGTGCAGACTTTCACACCCCTGCCTACAGGTCAAAATGGAGGTCGCAGATCATACAAGTGCTGTTTGATACCATTTGTGTGTACACATGGTAAGTGTTCTATCTCAGAGGCAATGGTTTGGTAATGATACCATATTTCCTCTGGATTCATTCAGTCAATCATGGGAGACCCATGCAACAAGCAGCAACAAGCACCAATCATTAGAGATCATGATGTTCTGGTACCCTCTCGGACACTCACAGTACATTTTTATATTTCTGATCTGTTTAAATGGGGTGCTCTGTTCATTTTCAAAGGTACCCAACCACTAGGCAGTACCATGACATCTATGCTTCACTGGTGTCCAAACATCCTTGCCTCCGGGACAAGAATGGTCAAGGATATGTAAGTAAATTGTTAAAGCAAACTCTTTATGTTAAATGGCTACTCTTCCATTGGTATATTGCTTGATGTGCTTGGGCAGGATAAAATCCCTTGTAATTTCCATGCACTATCATTTATAGGAGTCATGGCTGAGCATGCTCAAAAATAAGTTTAAAAAGGAGAGGATTCCACTGGTAAATCCAGATGTAGAGTACCATAGAACTAAGCATGGCAAAAAGAGACTCTTCAGCAGAAGATAACTCGGCACTACCAAAGAAAGCCATGGTGAGTGTTCTGCTTGCAAGTCACAAGTGAAAAAAAAAACACAAAAAAAACAAACCTAATTGTTAGCAGTAGCTTGTGGGATGAATACTATTTTTTTTGTCCAATGTCCAACCTAACATTTGCAGTCTGAATACCTTTCTCATCCTTACAGATGGATGATGAGGAAAATCAGAAAGACATCTCTGCTGTCAATGTAAGAACCAGGCTGCTGCACATTAACATTCAAGATTGTGTATTAAATGCTTGTGATCTGTATTTGTATAATTGTATTTGACTCACATCTATATAGATACATGCTGTTGAGGCTGAAGCAAGCTCAACTCCACAGAGTTCCACACCTTGCTCTGGCAAGGGAAATAATGCATCTAAGAAAACCAATGTTTGTGTGTGCTTTATTTGCATTTTGACCTCTTGTCTCTCTTGAGAATTAAACTGTGTCTCAACATGATTACTTGTTTAGAAGGTGCTAGATACGAGATCCTGGTTGATGACAACATGTAGATAATGTATGGTGTCATCAACATTGTTATGCTCTTTAACCTTTCTCTTTTTCTATGAGTAGGCAGTGCCTGGCTCCTACACCTGTGCTGATGAGTGGGAACCCTTTCAGGGACAAATGCCCACATCCTTGGACACCAATGTAAGTTTTCTTTTTTAATTAAGCAAAATAAGCAAAAAAAAATAATATAACTACTCAATACTACTCGATATTAAGTATAGCCTTCACTGCAGGGAACCAAAGATGGCTATAGTGTTAAGATGCATATATCAAAGATGAAAGAAGAATGCAAGAAGGTTTGTCCTAACATGGGTATCCTCAAAGAAAAAATGAGAAGGACATATGAGGAGCGAACTCGCTACATTGAAACCCACTCCACCAACGACATACTGGATGAATTTCCAGCTTTACAACATGCAAGCATTGTGAGTTAAATCCTTATTTTAAAAATGTTGAAAGTTTACTCTTTGAGACAGATTTGTAATGTATGCTAAATCTTATTTTAGATTTTCTCTGAAATGGAGTGCATCCATGGAGTAGACATTGACAAGAGGTTGCTGGAAGGCTTCGGGAGAGCAGCCAGCAAAATTCTGGCCGTGGCTGAAAAGAGGAACCTGGGAAAGGAGATTTGTCTCCAATACCAAAAGGAACTCAGCCAAGAATGCGAAGATACGCACAAAGGTATTTTAGAACTTTATTAGATGTTCTTTAATGGTTTAATTGTTTAATGGTTATATAACAAGCACCAAGCCCATTTGAGACCACAGAGCTTTGGCCTGTAAATAGTTACCCATAGCTGAGTGACTGACTGACCTTCATTCTTCAGTTAGCCCTGTGGTAAACACGTACTAATGCTATTTTCTCCTTTAGCACACGCCATCACTGCGGCAATGCTCCTGCTCTCCTACCTCTTCAATGAACATCCTGACAAGCTCTATGTAATTGACAAGGTAAGAACATTATTAAGGTTGTGTTTTGTTAAGCGTAATGCATGGTAATACGTTGATGAGACTTTGTAGCCTATGCCAGTGCTATGCATGTCACTGCGACGTATAGTTACAATTTTGGGGAGGTGCATGTCAAGCTACGTCATGGGGTACAGCGTAGCAACAAAGTCTACGTCGTAGCATATGACGTTGACTCGACAAGAAGCCTAATTCAGGGCTAACTCTGGTCAAAAATGCTTTACTTTTTGGGGAGTATTGCTTTGTATACCATCCTTTGAGGACTCATTCATTTTGCTGTTGACTGCTGGCCGAGTGAAAAGATACAGGCGAGCAGTCTCAAAATCATAAAGCATACTGGAACAGAGTTAAGGTAGATGTTTTGTATGCCAGCTGTGAATTGTTTGCTTTAATGGCACTTTGTGTGTTGGAAACTACTCTTTGGTGTGCATTTGGATGATGCCGTACAGGAATACATTGATCCCATCATGCCGACAGGAAATTGTGTGTGTGTGTGGTATCATATCAGATACTATATTTTGTTTTGGTTCACCTCAAGGTGAAGGCTCCTACACCTGTGCTGACGATGAGTGGGAACCCCTTCAGCGACGAATGTGAGATCGTGCTTCAACTAGACGGAGCTGACATCCTCAGGCCAGAAGACATCTCACAGGGAGTAGGGGCCCTACTGGGGATCTATTTCATATTTGGTGTTCAATACCCAGCACACTTAAAGAAAACTCTTATGTTTATGCAAAAGTGCATGCTGTGATTAAAATGGAAAATTTCCTGCTCTGAATACACACACACGCACACACACTCACACACCCACACACGCACACACTCTCACAGTTGCATAAACAATATAATCGATGTACAGTATTGTGTACATTTGATTATTCCGATGTAATATTGTTGTAATATTGTTGTGTACTTAGTAAGTTCTTGCTGGTATATAGTCACACATTGTTGTACATACTATATTTTATAGTTATTGTTAATTGTATTTATTCCAGAGTCATATTTTGTACTGTTCATTGTAATTTATCATAATTTATTTGTAGGCTTATATTTTGTACCAAATGAGACTGAGAAGAATACATTTAATTATACTTGTTTGTGTGGTATGAATAAAACATCATAATGACAGCCACTGTCTATTGTTATTGTTATTATTATTATCATCATCATCATTATTAAAAACTAGGGATGCACCGATACCGATACCAGTATCGGGTATCTGGCCGATACTTCATTAAAATACTCGTACTCGTATTCGTTTTTAATTGCCTATACCACGCACCGATACCACTATGCCAGTAGCCTACATCAAACCGGCCGTATGCAGAGATGAGTTGTCCTACCTAACTAACTCGGGGGAGATAATGAATGAGCAGAAACTCTGAGATTCTGCCAAAGGCTTGTGTGTGTGAATGTTCGCTGCGAAAAGACGTAACAGTAGGCTAAGTCATGTCGGCGATTTGGGCATATTTTAAGATAAAGCGTCATCCGGCAGACTGTAAGATCTGTAATGCTACGGTGTCGAGAGGCGGAAAGGAAAGTACTTCCATAGGAAAGACGCACCATAGTGCTTAGTACACGGAGTTCACTAATGCTAGCGGCGTAAGACCGAAGCAGCCAACCTTATGACGTCTTGCAAAAGCGAGAGAAAATGTCCAAAGACAACTCACGGGCAATACAAATAACAGAGGCACTTACTCACTTCATAGCGCTCAATGACCAGCCACTTTCAGTTGTTGATAATGTCGGATTTCGCCGTCTTTTAAAAGGATAGAGCTAGAGCCCATATATGAGATTCCCAGTATGAGATTCCCAGTCGCCTCTACATCACCGATGTGATGTTGCCAAAGGTGTATGATAAAGTGAAAGATCACGTTGACATCATTTGACAACATAGTTTGTTGATTTGTTTAGCCTTTCTGAAGAAACATGGGAATAGTGCCACATGGTTTGTGTACTTGAAAGAAGGATACTTTTGATAACTGGAATGTGATAATGTGCTAATTAAGCAATAGTTCTGATCACTTTTTGTGATTTATTTTACATTTTGTCTAATGTGATGGCATTTTGTCTTTGAAGGCTTTTTTTGTTATAACCAGAAAGCTCTGTTTAGTTTTGGCATGGAATAGCCTGTTCAAATGAATTGCACTTCTTTTATAGAGACCAAATCTATAAAGTATCGGTATCGGTACTCGGTATCAGCAAGTACACAAATAAAAGTATCGGTATCGTATCGGTTTGAAAAAAGTGGTATCGCTGCATCCCTATTAAAAACAACAATTATTATTATTTTATGATTATTATTAGTATCATCATCAATACTACCGCAGTGCAAGAAGGTTCCTCAAAGAACTCTGAAGGTTCCTCAAGTAACCCCGAGAACAGGTTCTTTGAAGAACCTTTTATTTAAGGTTCCTCAAAGCACCTAAAGAGGTTCCTCCACAGTTTCAAATTGAAGAACCTCTAAAGGTTCCTCAAGGATCTTTTTGTTTTAACATTGTACAATCCAGAGAGCAGTTCTGGATACCTTGCTTGGCGGTTGAAGACCATTCAAAGAAAAGCTGCAGAGGAAAGAGGTCCCTTAGTAAACAAATCTGCCAAAAGTAAGTTTACTTATCAGTTGTGGAAGGTATTGATGAAATAAGAAATGTGTACTGTGTGCATAAGTTGATAAAATGGTGTTGATCTTAAGTTGGTGGGCCAGGCCATGGTCAGACCAGACCCTTCACCCCTGACAAAGTCCTGTCGGAAGAGGATGTGGAAGCAGCTATTGCTGTTTTGAAACACTTAGCTGATGAAGACACCGTCTGCGAGAAGATGAAAGCAACCTTCATTTATCGTCATTCCATGGTCAATGATGAAAAGAGATCAGCAGATGTCTTCTCCGTCTTCCCTCGGTTTCTTGACACACCAGGACTAGTAAGACTTTTTCGTTAGTTGAATCACTGAAATATCCAATTCAGAATGCATTGTCACTCATCACCCCTTTCTATGTGCTGCATTGTTGTATTACAGATAGAGCAAGATTTCCGCCTCCTGTTTGGTGAGGTCACAAGCCAACAAATTCTTGTAGAAGTGGCCGACCACTCTCAAAGCAAAAGTTATAAAGGAAAGCCATGGTCTGGTACCCACAACAGATCTCTTGGATTTAATGCGCAAAGCTGAGACAGTTGCAGAAGTTGAGAATGGTATGACTGTTTATCACTGTTATTGGTTATAAAGGTGTCACGGGTTCGTTGTTCGTGTGTTGAAAAAATGATGGCTCAGCCGGCACACTTAGGTGCGGTGATATTTATTTTCGAAAACAAAACCCCAAAACCCAAACACCCAGTGGAAGGCCAAAAAAAATAGACGTACTGGTACAAACAAACACGGTATTTACTAGGGATGTGCATTTCAGGCAAAAGTACTATTCGATAATCGTGCGGTACTAATCGATTAATATTCAAATATTCAACCGACCCACCCCCCCGCCGACAGAAAGAGAAGAGATCGGCCGTGACTTTTCAGAACTCATAACAGCAACAACAACAACAAACCGTGAACACATAGTGCAGTGACTTCACGTTTTACGGAACATACGTGCTGACTTGAACATTTGAACAACATGAACAACATGCCCGTCTTCAGAATCCGAGCAATAGTTTAAGACTGCAGCCTATTCCATGTTTTTATTTAGAAAGATCAGCATGTCCACATGCTTGGGATGAAGACGGGAGCGAAGTCTGTTAACAATAAGTCCCGCCATGGAAATCACCCTCTCCGACGGCACAGATGTGGCGGGTACACACAAGTATAAACTCGCTAATTTTGCCAGTTGGGGATATTTGTTTTTGTTAGTTTTCCACCAGTCCATGGGATCGATCTGCGGGGGTGGACATTTGTCCTGGCAGTAATGGTTCAGTTCAGTCTCGGTGTCTGTTGTTTCTTCTTCTACAGCTTGGCATCTAGCCCGTCACACTGTGTATCATCAAATGCTACGCTGCCCCCGTGCGGAAGGCACCAGTAATACAACTCTTTTTTTTCCAGATATGAACTATTCGATTTTTTATGATTTAATGACTATTCGAATATTCGAAAATCGATGCCCATCCCTAGTATTTACAGGCGTTGCATCCTTTGGTTTAGCTAGCACCTCAGGTAGTATCACGGTCCCTCTCTTTTCCCTTCTACTGCCCTGGGCTCCTCTTATATAACCCCTAACCCCTCCCCCGGGCAAACCAACTCCTAATTGGCAGGGGGATTTTAGCCTAACCTAGCAATTTAAGCCTTGTGGTTCCCCAAAACCACACCCATCCCCACAGATGGTGGACAACCAATAACCATAACATATTCAACAGTTTCCCCACCGTTTGCCTATGCCCGGACACAAAACAACGGGCAAAACTCCCCAAGTCCCCTTTAATGGCGGAGTCCATGGTCACCTGACCAGCCATAGCGCACCACTAGCGCTATTTACGGAAGCACTCCGGCAGTGCCTCGGCTTGGCCCCGAGACCAACTGCGACCGCGGCAGCAGGTGAGTGTGTCGCCTCTTGCCTCCCGATGGCCTCCACTGGAACGAGGAGAGCGCTGCGTGGGCTCCCGGCACCGGCTCTCTCCGAGCGCGAGCCCGTGTTGTCGCGGTGACGGTGCGTTCAGAGGCGCTCCGTCACAAAAGGTAATAATGTCAGTTTAATGTATTTGTGACATAATATTAACCTGATGTTTGTTGGCCATTAGGTTGGGACTCTGACATGTCTGCTCAGTGTTTCCCACAGACTAGGTAGCAATGTGTGGTGCTGGGCCATACGGAGACCAGGGGCTCTGACCAGGGGGAGGGGGCGTCGTCATCTGAACAGGAGGGGGTCAGAGAGCGACGCCCCCTCCACCTGGTAAGAGCAACAGACGATGAGCCACAACTTTCTGAAATTCATAGTTCTGCAGGGAAGGGAGACTGACCTTGGTTTGGAATGAAAGTGAGAAAACAGGACATGGCTATCGCTCACATTTTTCTTTAAAGCTATAGGAAGCATTTGAAATTATTCAGCTCAATCTTAATTCTTTAGAGTTTTATTTATATTTTTATTGAGGAGAAGACAGCTAAAAACATTTTACCAGAACCCTGCCTGGTTTCATTCCACACCCCAACTCCATACATTACAGGGCAGGCCAGTAGAGTAGTTTGCTCATACAAATACCTGGACTTTATGTTAGAGGAAGACCTGAAGTTTCATGTTGAGAATTACTCAACAAAATTGACACACTTTAGTTTTTAAAGTTCAGTTTTTACCTGAACTGTAATTCTGTGACATTCAAGGAATGAATTGCAAAAAACAACTAAAGCTGGAGGTTTTTATTTCAAACTGAACTCAAGACCTACCTCAACCAATATCAACCTGTTCTTGTATTTAACGTTTTTGGTCAAACAAAATAAATAGTATAATGTAACAATTTAAATATAATAATACAAATAAAATAGATAAAATATTATAATTAGATATAAATAACTACTTAAGGTACAACAAGGCAACTAACTAAAATAAATGGAACAGCATTAGCCTATTTTGTGCAAAGCTTGCATGTCCTATCAATGAGTGTGTGCACTGTGCATGTATCAGTGATGCGCTGGATGATCATTAAACGGTTGCGAGTCACCAAAAAATACTTTAATGATATTCGGGTCGGATCAGTTAAAATATAGATGCCGAATACACTTTTGTAATCGTTAGAGTTGGCTAGCCTATTACCCAATTCACACGGGGAAAATATCTGGACGTACGACAATGACGTACGTCTTCGACGTACGTCATTGTCGTACGTCGCCATCTTTGCTGCGTGTAAATAGGCCCCTTGTGTCGTACGTCTGGCATTTTATGGACGTACGTCTTTGTCGTACGCCACCTCCAGGGTGGACGTACGACCGCCCAGCGGGGAGTCTGCGACAGTTTCAGCCTAGTGTAAATCTGACTGGTCGTAGGCAGCTCCCCGACCCCGGCTTTCCTGCTCGAGGAGGTCAGGGGTCATATGCAAATTTCTCACGCAGCACAAATTTCTCACGCGCTCCCTTATAAAGGCACATTTGCCAACCGCCATTCAATAAGAAAAAGAAGAAAACTTCTATTGTAAAAACTGTCAATTTCCCTTAGTTTTTCGGTTATTATTGCTGTTACTTGAGCATGGCTGACCGTAATGTTATCATCTGTCGCATGAAGAACAAAACAAAGCTTCTTCTTCTCCCCTCATTTTTAAAGCTTTGCGGGCTGTCAAAAGGTCGGGGCGGGTCTATACGGGTGACGTGGGACGTCGTTGCTGGTGAAGTGGGACGTACGACAACGGCGGAGAGGGAGTCCCAGGTCCGTGTGTGTGAAAAGGAAAAGGCGTTGTCGTACGTCCAGATTTTTTTCCCTTTTTACACACACACACCTGGGACTCCCGCTGCGCCGTTGTTGTACGTCCAGATATTTTCCCCGTGTGAATTGGGACTATATCATATAAAAAACAGTCATCATTGGCTGAATGACTTTCGCAAAGATGCAGCACGAGCTTTCCAGGTGCCAACTTAGAGACAACTTTTACGTTTCTTTTCTTTTTTTTAGACCAAGTGGGCTTACTGTCTGTCTTATTTAGGACACTGTTTAATTTGGAATATGTAGCCTGTTAAGCCTAGGCTATTCGTTGACCTGGTGAACAAAGGTTTAAATGTGCAATGCATGTTTTAAATGCGTTTGACTCAGGGACGTCATTTTTACGTAAGCCAATGAGGATATGATTAAGCTAATCAAGATACCATTACAATAAGTGGGTCTGGAAGCAGGTCGGGTACATTATTTTAAATGGTCCGAGTTGCAGTTGGGTTGGTTGAAAACGTGGGGCAAGTGCGGGTCTTTTATAAGCGTAACCCCACTGGCAAGTGTGCGCGTCTCTCTCTCGCTCTCGATCTCTCTCGCTCGCTCGCCCTCTCTCTCTCGCTCTGTCTCGCTCTCTCTTGCTCTTTCTCTGCGTGTGTGTGAACGGGAATGACAGGGAGAAAGAGTGCTATGCGGAGATGAATGAACGGAACGATATTTATATTTCCAAATCGCGTTGGGGAAAAAAAAAATCGCTACGGAATCAATTCGTGGCGCTTGATGTTCAATCTGTGGCGCCACGCCACACATTGGTCTATGTATGAGAAACACTACTGCTATCTTGCTGCTGCTACATCTGCTACCACCATCTGCACAAGGACGAAAAAGGTCAGGAAAGATGTCTGCATCTCAAGTTGTAGATCACCTCATCAGATTCCTAAAGGTAGGCTTAACAGTTGCTTAAAACATTCATCAACTCATTTGCAGTTATAGGTGGTCTGATTTTTTGTCAGTCCGGTCACTGCTGTTGAATATATATATATATATATATATATATATATATATATATTCAACAGTAGTGACCAGACTGATATGTGTCTATATACTGTATATATATATATATATATATATATAAGACCAAGACCTTATGTGCCTGTCTGTATTTGCCACTTGTATTGTCTTTTTTTCTCAATTTATAGTATGCAGCCTTATGTCTGTATATTTACTTATGTTTGCTTAGTGTCTATATTGTAAATGTCTACCTGTATGAGAGAGTCAACACCTACTGAAGTCATGTGAACATACTTGGCCATTAAAGCTGATTCTGATTCTGAATGTGTTTTTAGACTGGAACCAGTGTGCAGCAGCATCTGGACAACATCACCCAAAGCATCAGCCCTACCTACTTGCTCAGGGACCCACAAGAAGCATTGCCCATTCACATTTTACCAGGTTGAGTCAGTTCTGATAATACATGAGAAACTGTTGCTGCTCACTTTGCCTTTATGTACAGTCACTTTTCAAGAACATTTCCATGCATATGAAGTGACCACAACCAAGAAATATTTTGTTGGGTTTAATCCTGACAACCTGCAGTATCCTAGGCCTTTTGATTTACAAATGTCATATGGAGTTAATGACACGGCTCTCTTTGTTGTCCCTTATTGCTATCTATGGCGAGCATTATAGCATTGTGGTTGAAATGATAAGACCTGATAATAAATTAACCATGTACACTGTATGTACCATATATGTTTGTGTTTATTTTCATTTGATAGGTCATAGTGAATCAGTAACACTGCATCATATGACCTAGATTAAAAATGACACTTTAGAGAAATAAAAATAATATATCAATAATAATATATTACACAATAAAGTGTAATTTTAATGTAAAACGTGACTCTGGCCATAGAGTAAGTTTTACACTAATTTTGAGTGGGACCAAATATTATTTGAAACAGACAGTACGTTTACATGCAGCAAGAAATTCGAATTTCTAATCGTATAAGACATCGTTCGGACTTTTGAAGTGCATGTAAACACCTTAATCCGACCTACTTCGGACCTACTTCGGACATCTCAAAATCGGATAACAACACCTAGATAATTCGTTCATAGTCAGACTTTTAACGGCATGTATACTCAGCAATCGGATGTGAATCGGATTTTGCATTCTGCGAATGCGCAGTGCCACATAGCGTCCGGAGTCAGCCATGCTCCGGCTGTTAATCCGATTCTCTGAACGGCATGTATACTCGGACAAGTGATCCGGTCTTACGCATGTCATTATCTGATCCGATCAGAAATTTGAATTTCTTGCTGCATGTAAACGTACTGAGAGTTAAATTCAACTCTTTAAGAGTAAAATTGACACTCTGTTTTTTACTGTGTACGCTCGTGTTGACACAGATCCCTCCTTTTTCATGATGGAGGAAGACGTGGAGGAAGACATTGAGGACTGTGAAGAGGACAACAGCAGTCCAGAAGTTTCAGAGAGAGAATTGTAGATTGTACAATGTCCCCTAAAACGTCCTCCAGGAACCGTAAAACCTCTCCTGGCCTAAGACTACATATTTTTTGTGTATAAGTTGAAAATTGCCAATTGTGATGTTCAGTCTGAAGATTTTATTTTGCTTGAATCCCTCCAAGTAACTATTGTTCGTTCAATCAATCAATCACACCTGTGCACAAAGGCTTGACACATCTTGTGTCCAGCTGGAAAACTGAAAATATTTGCATATTTATAGTCTTGACTTTTCAATGAGGGAGATGTATTAGACTATGTGTGGACGGGATCCTTTTACAATTGTGCTTTTTATGATGAATTGTTCAAACATAAACTGTGACCTAAAGAATTTAGTTTTATTAAAAAAATAAATGATACTTTAACCCACAGCTACTGAGTCTTGCTTTAACCCTATCAATGCCAATAATAGAAACATTGAGCAAAAATAATTACATAACTTCCCAGAGGAAAAGAAAATTCAAAAAGAGATCTCAAAAATGTTTCATTTACTTCTCCTAGACAACTATGAGATTTGTGTGACACCAAACTGAGACTAAAGGTTATTTCTCCTATGTCTCATCTTTTTCTCCAGAGCAATAAGATGCACTAAATCTCAATTTAGTCTCCTTTTAAGTTTCAGAAGAGATCTCAACAAGGTCTAATATAATTCTCAGAGTTTCTCAACTTTTGTGTCTCTCTGTGATCTCATGCAGAGAAATTAGAGAGCTCTCTCTATAAACTCATCCCAGCTTCAATTTATCCATCTCATACTAAGCTCAGACAGAACAAATGAAGAGCTCTCCACAAGCATGCATTGATTTCTCAGACTTAGATCAATGTTTTGATCTAAGTCTGATTTTTTTTAAATTATGTATTACTGTACTCAGAATGAATTGATTTAAAATTTGATTGTAGGCTGCAAAGACCTTCTGCTTTTATATTAATTATATTTTCTATGAATAATTTGAAGTATTCCAATGCATGTAATTCAGGTTTTTTTCATGAACCACATAAAACGTAAAATAAAAACGACAGTAATTTATTGGTAATTTGAGAGCAATAAAGTTACTATTTCAACAAAGTCCAATATCAGAATGTAGCACCTTTTATCACTCACTAACATTGCCTTCAATAGTGAACACATTTGTGAAAATAGTTAGGAAAATAAATATCAAAACAGTAAACAGAAAGCCACGCTTTTGACATTTGCATTGTGGAAATTTATTTTACAAAATGCCAACAAAAACCACTATAACAATATGTTTCACTGGATATCTCAAAATCAATAATCTAACAATATTAGTACATGGAACATGCACTGATCACAGTCTTTCAAGATCATAAAACTATATTAGCATCCAACGATGTAGCTTTTAAGACCAAGAAGATACGTTTCAGCTGTGTCAAAGTTTAACTAACAAAAACTCAGACCATTAGTGGTGTCAATGTAGTATATTCAGATGTCTGTATCTTCTCATGTTAAGCCCCAAAGTGACCTATTTGTGTGGCAATATATTAATAGAACTGTTGAGATCACTGACATTTGTCTTAATATAGCATCAAAATACTATCTGCCCATCAACTTGAGACTATATTTTCAGTAAGGAATTTCTACTAGTTGGAAAAATCATGGGCTCTTCTGTTCACAAAAAGATCATGTCTTTGAGTTCATAAATATGTTTAGTCCCTTTCAAGTTTGTTAGGGAAATGTGCAGCAAACACAATACCAGGCATTGAGGACAAATCAATAAACATCAACTTTCCCAAAATACTTTCAAGTCCAACTACTGTCCTTTTTACAGGAACTTCCAAGAGGCTCACAATATGGAAACATGTCCCACCTGTCAAAGTGTCCCTTAGAAGATTTATACCTGCAACTGCAAATTCATTCACAAATACAAGATTCATCTCATTTTGACCTTCTTTGTAGGAACACAATAATTCAATCTGACCATATTTGATCTGCATACCATCACAAAATAACACTGTGGAATTGTTCCGTCTTTTGGCTTTGACATACTGCTTGGAAGTGTAAACCGTTTTCCCTATTTGAGCTCTGTTATATGCCTTGACAACATTAGTATATAAACCCTGACCAAGAAACTGTTCCAGAAGAGACATATCATCAGTTTCAAGACATCTGTTGAATGATGCCCCTATCATGGCCACACTATTGACAACATTACCAGCTTGATAACTAGTGCCATTTGTCATTCTGGCCAAAAACTCGGTAGCTACTGTGTTCAGCTTTATGTTTTGTGTGATGCTAGGGAGAGACTGTATAGTCTTTACAGCATTAACCATTTGGACAGGTATATTCTGGGTCCCATGTATAAGACGAAGTAAGTACCCATTTTTGTCTTCAAAGTGAAAGCAAGAGTGTGTCCACAGAGGTCCAAGAGCTCTTACACTATCTGCTAAATGGACAAGTAAGTGGATATTGGCTATCATGTATCGTTCACCATAAAGTCCACTCATTTGAGAACAGAAATTCCAAAGTAGTTTTTCAGCATGATCTATTTGCGCAGGGGTTATTGACTCCATCATAAGAATGAAGATCGCTTCACTAAGGAGCAGGAAATGGTTGTAGTACAGGCCTGCAAGAATGCCCCGGAATACAACTGGCCCAAAAAACAGCAAAATGGACCGATACTCAGATGCTTTAAAGAACATTCTGTGAGAGGACACAGAACGAGGGAATCTAATCAAAAATGGCGGTCTTATTTCTTTCATGCGTTTGTCAACTTCTCTGATTGACCTAACCATACTGAATGCACATCGGGAAAACTCTGTGGAAAACCACAAAAACATCAATAGACGCGTTACTCCCAGTAGTACAGAGTGCATATAGTCTATACCTGTACCCAAGACCAAATCATAGCTTTTTAGTCTACTGAGAAAGGTAGGTCCCTTCACCCCACGTACAATGCTGTTGGAATCATAGGCCATCTTCGCATTATCTACAAACCCCTTGTGGGTACGAGGCGGGCCTTTTGGATCTGTCTTCTGGAAAGGAAAGGCATGGACATGACCTCTTTCTCCTGTCTTTACTGTTTGACCTGGCTGTTCACACTTTAGACACCCAAACTGTCCATTGAATTGAACAGTATTATATACCAATGCTTTTGCGGGCAAATCGCAGGTACCTGCAATGGTAAAGGCTTTGCATAGGAAAGGCTCTTGAGCTCCTGCAAATTGAACAGAAATTCCATCTCTTTCGATTTTGTTCAGAGTTTCACATAGTGGTTCAAGGAATGTCAACATTGACGGCTTTGAGTCCCCAAACCAAAGACCTGCAAATATCATGTTTTCTCGTTTAGTGCGTTCAACAAAGTTTAACTCGTTTATGACACAATAAAAAGGCCACACAGAAAACTTTGAAGACTTAAAAATGGGTATGCCATCAGTGTTCCACATTAAAGAAATGTTTCTGGAATCATTGAGAGGGCCATGACAAGTAGTCAATTTCTGATAGGCTTCTCCGTCATATGTGTCCTCAATACTGTCATGACACTTTTTGTGTCTATTAAACCTGAACATAAGTTTTTCTTCAAAACCTTCCTTAGCAAACAATCTCTTCAGTTGTGCTTCAATGGGAACCTCAATAAAATAGGAAGTTGACCCCTCCATCAACACACTGGCTTCACAGGTTTTACACTGGTTGTCTGTACTCTCAACAGTCATGAAGCATGCACTACAGTATTTGTGCAAAAGCGGAGAGGAGGAATCGTCAAAAAATTGTTTAAATTTGTGTAAATTCTGAAGACATTCAGTCTGGATATCAGAGGGGCAGTGCAGAGAGATTAGTGTAAGCAAGTCACTGAGAGCTTTTCCTGTTATTTTGTGTCTATTTGCAAAAGTCATTATGAGGAGAAGACTCTCTGCAACAGAAATTGGCGCATCTCTGTAAATTGGATTATCTCCAGTGTTTGTAGGGCTTTTGGGTTCTGTTCCCTCCTCTTGGTTTAGCTCTAAACCGTCCTCAAATGACAGGTCATCATAAAATGACAGGTCATCGTCAAATAACACATTTTCATCTTCTTCAACAAATTCAGGTAGGTGATCAACAAATGTATCTGTGTGAAAAGGCTGTTCAGGCTCTGATTCAACATTAAGTCCAGAGCGATGCATCTCACTTGTGTGTCCACTGCACTGGGATGTATGGTTGGTGTTATGGAGGTCACACAAATTGGTGATTGAAGAGTCTTCCAGATCTGCAACGTCATCAGCTTCCAGATTAGCAGAACTGGTCTCTTGCTCAGTGCGGCAGTCATCTGACCTCGAAAAAAAAAGTCCCAATGTATTTAGCAAATTTGTTTTCTTATAGCAATGGCTCATTTACACCAATTGTTCAAAAGCAGTATACTAGACTAGACATGTTTATTTTTCACTATACTTCTGCTAAACACATTACTAATTACTAGATTATTAAAGTGTTATAGTCACTTGAGCTGCCACTAAAACCTTGACAAACCAAGTGAGGTTCACAAGTCTCACATAAGTAACAGTGATTTATTGGATACATGAACTTTTCTTTAAAATAACACTGCAGTCGATCAAAATTTAAAGCTTTACAACATGCAATTTCTTACATGTCTAACAGAGTTGTTATTTTTGCACATTCGTTACCTCTGTTCTCCAGTCCTTGTGTGTCCTGCTGAAAACAGAGAATAATACATTTAACATTTAATACTCGCATACAATTTTATTAGGCATACCTGGGTAAAACCTGCATCAGTTAAATCATTTAGATAAATTTATTAAAACATGTGGTGCTTTGGCTCTGATGCTTCATACAATCTGTAAGGTAAATAAAAACTATAGTTAGCTATATAGTATAACTATAGTGCAGTGACAATAAACAAATAATAAAATGTAAATTTCCTTACCTTTCTTCTGTATCTTTTGCAAGTATTTTGTTGGCTCTTCACTTTTCTCCTCCAACGTGAGTTGTGCCTCTGTGCCATTTTCAAATGTGCCCTACTGTTTGCCTGAAATAATTTCAACAGTAGAGATACGCACTTGAAAATTATACATTTATACATACAATTATACAAATTACATATATTCATAGTACTATATATATATATATATATATATATATATATATATATACATAAACAATTAAGATTAAATTAATTAATTAATCGAAATTATTATTAGTATACATTTTTAATCACATATAAATATTTGTCAAATATATTGTACATGCAAAACTAAATTAAACAAGCTAAACTCATAAAGAAAATGCTTAAGGCATTCACACTAATAAGTAAACTTATTCTTTAGAAAAAGTGTAGACACCGCCAGCGACTTGAGCTTCCAAGAAGCTGCGGACGCCCCGCCAAGGACGCTTGTCAAAAGTAGGGGGAAGCTTTCAGACGCTTTGGCCGCTCTGACGTAGCGGTATTCTATGTACGATCATGTTCTATCTTTTAGCGCCAGAAACACAAGATTGAAGAAAAAGCACAAGCAGCCACTGCACGGCCAATACATACAACACTAGAAACCTTTTATAATGACATAAATAATGACAGGAATTGTATAACCGTTTTGGTCACATTTGGTTGGGGGGGGGGGGAATAATTAACCTAAATAAATAAAACGTAAGTTATGGATATAACTATGGATCTATGAGCCCGAACGATGACCGTCACTTCATTCATAATTATGACCGTAGTGACGGTCAGAAGTGAGGGCGAAATAGATCGCTAATTCACTTGTGTCGAGTGATGGCTATAAGTGACAGTTTTGCAGGACACATCGCCTGGCTGTTTGCAGTAGCCTACAGAATCGGCAGTGTCATAGCTCATTACCATAAAGTTAACTCAATTTCAACTTTCTGCTTGACGCTCAAGTCGCTCAAGACGCCCAAAACGCGACGCCGACGGATTTGCCGCTTCTTGCAGCTGAGAGAAGCCAGCTTCCATTGAAAGTGAATGACTTCCGGAATCTTTGGAAGCTCAAGTCGCTGGCGGTGTGTACGTACAGTTACAGGAGCTGCATCTTTGTTTTCTTCAACGAGTTGCATTTGGCGCAAACAAGTTGTGAACTTTGAACCCAGTAAATGATGCAGCCCTAACGTCAACATTTCATTGGGAGAGAGCGCCATCAGTCACAAATAATGCATCATGATTGGTCAATTGACATGACTTAAGTAAAGTCTTACGTTAACGGTTGGAGTGCGAGCAAGAGAGATGGAGGAAGAAGGAACCGCTACTGGAAGTAAAAGAAGGTAAGCGACATCTTTGTCAAGCGTAATTTGGGTAAAACTTTGTAAAAACTTAAATGGCGAGTGTTTATGTTGGTTCAGATACTTTTTTTGAAGAAACTGGTCGGCATATGTGGCAAATAGTGAAGCTAGCTAGTGAGGCTATATGCCCGGACGCGTATTTACGAATCCTACTATGGCCACGCCAAGTCCCGCCCTATGCCTACGCCTGATTGGCTGAGCTATTTGTGTACACGCCGCTGTACACGCCGCTGCACTCTGCTATTCCGCGTGTCCGCATCGTTGTTGTTATTGCCTTATTGACACGCAAGGAATATACCTTTCGTATTCTGTTTACAATGCCCTTTTAGCACTACTATCATATATCATATGTGATATCATAATCTATGCCACATTTTACATACTCCAACATCGTACAAAGATATCCAAGTGCAGTTCACAAATAGCTCAGCCAATCAGGCGTAGGCATAGGGCGGGACTTGGCGTGGCCATAGTAGGATTCGTAAATACGCTGCCCGGACCACATGTGGCCATGAACTTATGATTAGCTCACACTGGTAATTTATTGCAGTAATACTTTTACGTAAAGAATATGCACTTTGGGATTTTTTTTTTCCACAAACAGTGAAGTGAGTAAAATAATACTGAACTCCATTGAAAGAAACTTCAAATTAACACAACGATGATTGACCTACAATTTTACCTACAAAATATGTGCCGAATTACATTGAAGTGGCTAATGAATGTTATTTTTTCAGTATTATCCATGTTGTTTATCGCAAGACTGCTCTAAACAAGGCTTGTTTTAAATGGTGTATGTTTATAAGGGAGTTCTGCAGGTAGCTGGACAGAGTTCAGTATCTCCAGCACACACCTCCAGCGTTTCAGAGCAGATCATACTGCTTATTGTTTCATGACTTAAACATAATTTTATATACTTATTCATGTGTTAATTCTTTAGATTTCTGTGAGTGGTTAATCATATATATATATAATTAGCAAACAAGACAGCAAGTCTAATTTGGTGATCAAATCTTACCATAAAAGTATGATTTTTGGCAATTAAGATATTTGCATTGGAGCCTCATGCATATTTAAAGTGCTTGCTGTGGCCAAAATTGTTATGTGTTGAAATTTAAGAGGATATATCCTCTTAAAGACCATGTTTTTTCAGTTCCTGAGTTGTCTGATATGGTTACAGTAACACATCAAATGGTTCAACAAGTTGCTGTACCAAATTATGAGATGTAATGACATGATAAAACTAAGTAAGACATTGAACCACCTTTTTAAATAAATAAAATGTATTGTACTTTTATGTATTTAACAGAATGGATGGCCCAGCAGGAAATACCAAAAAAGAGATGCCCAAAAGAGCGCGAAACCCACCGAAGAAGATGTGTTTTTATGAACCAGACCCCGGCTCACCCAAACAGGACTCAGATGGTAATTGAGTTATTGTTTCACTATATTGCTTAGCTAATTTTTAGCGTGATTGTCATTTCTAACTTACTTTGGACATTATAATAACCAAAATCTTTGACAGTCTCTGGTCTCTTATCACTGGGATTATTATTATCAATATATTGGCAGCATATATTGGCGGACTTACAGGCAAGTCTGCCTGAGGAAAGGTGTTTCCGTTACCACCCACTGTCACAAGCAATGTCGCGCGATTTATGTGCACTACTGGATGGCGGCTTGAGACCACGAATTAATGAGAGGGCGCAGTTATATCACGGTGTCTGCATGAAAGACAATACAGCTTAAAGGACAATTCCAGGCAAAAACAACCATGGGCCATATTTTCCTAATATTTTACCTCTAGAATAATGAATGTGCAGATTTTTCTCTTAATGTCTCCTGTTATGTAGCAGATCTCTCTGTCCCCACCTCCGAGCAGCAGCAGAAAATGGAGGTAGTGCGTTCTACCACCGTTTAAGCTATTTGCAGCTCACACGCCACCATTTTTGTTCCACAGACAACAGCAAATAGTTATTCAAACATGCAACCAGGTGTTTGTTTACCTGGAGGGGGCGGGCATCTTGGAGAAATTAATAAAAATAACTGCATTCATAGACTTGCAGGAATTTTGTTGATCTCGTTGATAATAAAATGCATGCAGTAATCATAAAATAATTAAATAGAATAAAAACAAAGTGAAATGATAGAATACAGAGTGCATGATTCAAATTAAATACATTGTTATTGTAAAGTGTCGCATGAGTGAAGAAGTGTGAAGCAAATGCAAAAAGAATAAAGTTAATGCTAGTTGAAGGCTAAAGTGAAGAGATGAATTTTTATCTTTGCTAAGGTCTAAGAGGATTAGGATTGAGACCAATAAGATATAGTAGCACGTTTAAGTAAGATTGATTTTTAGCCTGTACTAGTTTACTCAAAATCTCCTTTATTTACTCTCTGTTCATTTTCAGGACTTGTTGTATTTTTGACCTTTGAAGATGGATACACGGCAAAGCTTTTTAATGTATGTGATATACAAAGCAAAGATGAAAAACCCATCGCCTGCCTTAGAGATCTGAAGCCAGGGGAAGAAGTACTTGCAAGATGGTCCGACAGCAAGTTCTACAGCGCCACAGTGGACTTCGTTGGAACAGTTAAAAAGGATGTCAAGAAGGCTACAAAGAAAGACCTGAAAAAAAGAGATGCAGCTGCTCAAAGATTTTACAACCTTCCATCACTACCTCAAGCAGGTCAGTCCACCTCTGTACAGGATTATCCAAATACTGTGGACAACAAACTCATCCTGCCTCCAACTACCTGGCCAGTGTACCAACCTCCACCTACCGAGTCATCTTTACCCATCCAGCCACAGCACCAACCTGTAACTGCCTGGCCACAGTACCAGGTTCCAGTTTCCCAGTCATCACTACATAAACATCCATGTTACGAGCATCCACCTACCCAGCTGCTCCACCAGTATGTACCCACTCTGTCTCCAGTCACACATCATTCCAACCTTTCACAGTATCCAAAGCATCACAAGGCACTCCCCACATCTTCAGAGCTGTCAGAACAACCTGTTTTGGTGATTTTAGATCACCAAAGACAGCCACCAGCTCCTACTGTGACACCCAAAGAAAGCTTTCTCAAAATGTTGTACAGTCCAAACCAAGAATCTGCTGTTTTTGGGGACCAGAGCCAGCCTAGTACGTCTGAACTTGACACTTCTTCAAGCTCGTCACCTGCGGATACTTTCATCATCGAGCGTGATCCACTTCCAGAATCTGGAGAGCCAATTTTCAGTTTGCCTGAATCAAGAGAAGACAGGTCATGGAAGCCATGCAGGGCATGCAAGGCAGAGGTGGAAAAATTAGTGGAGGAGAAGGCCAAACTGCAGGATGTGCTGTGCGGTATAAGTAAGTACATTTTGTCTCTCTGTTGCAGTTAATTGTTCCTTTAACACTATTACTTTTTTCTCACACAATTTTCCTTATGTACCAAATTAAACTAAAACTTAAAAGCTTTTAACAATTTGGTAAAAATCTTAGCCCATCATGAAATCTCTAGATTTTTTTAAAACTAGTCTCTTCCTTTCCTTTATTTTATTTTTGCTGCTGTGTCCCTGTAAGGTAATTCATATTTTGTGTCACAGGTGGTGAGCACCTGGAGGCATTAAAAAGCTTTCTGAACAAAGTGGAACAGATCCAACCGCAGGCTGATGTTGGGGCTCCAAAACACAGATCTGGAAAGCAAGAGCTGTATCCAGAAAGTGGCCTATTTGTGTCTTCTACCCGCCTGGCTGCAATACATGCAGAAGCAAAGAAGGACTGCCTCAGATTGTTCCATCTTCTTTTTGATGAGTTTTTTACTGCAGAGGAGTGCCGAAATGCTGTGGCCTTTGGGAAGCACGGGAAGGTGCCAGATGGGAAGACAGTCCTGGATAAGTTCAAAGTCAGTGGGATTCTAAGTAAGTACATTGCTCATTGTCAACAATTTATGGAAATATGGAAAGGTTGTGGAAATCCATCAGTAAAAATACATAACATAAAGAAGCACAAATTATTTTCAAAAATGAATTTGTTGTAATTTTACTCTTTATTTCTTTCTTCTGCCCCTTCTCACATTCATCACAATATCTGGCCAAATTTGGCATAGTTTCTGATGTATTAGAACCCCATGTGTCACATAGCTACATTTAATTTTTTGATTGTTTTAGTGACCTCACAGTTTTACTGAATTTCCTCGTGTGAACCATAGAGATATTTCAATGTGAATTTTGTGACATCGGGATAAAAAAAGCTCTCAATACTGTCATTGTAACTGCTGTTACATTATGAAATTTGTAATTTGTGCTTTCTTTTCTCCGTTTTTTTTCTCTTGCAGCTTACATCATGCGCTGTAGTACCCTGGATGGATGGACACCGGTGGAGAAAAGTAAGGTCAAAAAAGCCTTAATAAACAAATGCCGCATCAGGGCCACAACGCTTTCAAGTATTTCATGTGGCATACTGATGTATGTTCAATGTTCCATGTTCAAAAAAGGCCCTGTATGCAAATGCTGCATGAGGGCCTTAAAGACTCTAAAGCTGTTAAATGTTGTGCAATGTGCACTGTTGTAAACATTGTTACTGTTTTAAAAACATACTTTTACTGAAAAGAGACGCATTTATAGTACAGGCAATATGAGAATAGCTTTTGCTGTCTTTCAATGTTAATTGTTTATTGTTTATTGTTTATTAATGTTTATTGTAAACATTGTTATTGTGAATGTTATTACAGCATCTTGAAATATTCAAAATACTCATTCAGTACTCAACTCAGTCATTGTACTTAACAATTGAGTCCTGCTGTTTTGAATTTGAATAAAGATTCAGATTACTTTATTCATTCCAAAAAGGAAATCAATTTGTCTGTCAGCTCATTTGCTATAGAATTATAAAGCCTTATGGCTGTTGGTGTGTGTGTGTATATATATATATATATATATATATATATATATATATATATATATGTGTGTGTATATATATATATGCGTGCGTGCGTGCGTGCGCCATAGTAGCTCCAGTATTGCTCATTTTCTTCTCCAAGGAGAAATAAAGGAGCCATTAAAAACACTGAATTGAGATTAGCAAGGTATCTCCCTTAAGTCTCAAGTATGACTCCCTCTAATTACTCTGTCTCACCTATTGCTCCTAGTGAATTTTAGGAGAAACATATGAGAAACATTTTAGACAAAATAGAAACTAAAATGAGGCTGAGATGAGAATCTCAAATTTGTCTCCTGAGCTATGGAAGAGCAAGCTTTGAGCAGTAAAATCTTCCTCTGGGTTATTTCAAACAAAATGTTTGTGTGCAGGTTTTTGTGTTTTTCATAGTCTGCCCCAATTCATACACACAGTCACAACATTAGAGTGCGTGGCTTATTATTGATTAAGTAAGACTATTTTAAGAATGAGTTCATATTCAATATCCTATATATTCTTATATAATATATTTAATATAAAACTAAATTAGCATCTTCACATTCAAACGGCTTTTTTGAGAGGGACAGTGGCGTTTGGAATCGTGATTGTCACTATAAGTGACAATCTATTAACTATAAAGGTACAAAATGCTTTTTGACACCACCTACAAAACCACCTACAAATCTGAACAATTTATAGTTGTTGATGGAGTTATATGATGTTCAATGGCTGTTCAATCAACTAAAGGCTATACTAGTAAATATAATGATACAAATTGTAGCTTGTTCAGCATCTATATAGAAATTGTTCTTGTGAGTCACCTTAATCGTCACTGTGACAGTTAAAAAAAGATAAAAGATGCCCAGTGAGAAGAGATTAGTAAACAAAGACATAGGCTTTATAGTTTACTTTCCTGATCATGTCAGGACATACATTTAAATGAGATAGCCTCAACTGATTAGAACTACTCATACTTAGTGTCACAAATTTATCATATGTTATGGGACTTTGGCATTAATTATCGTGCATCGCACAGAGGGCAAACTTATCTTACAAATCTAATAATTATGATACATCTGGAAAATCTGATGCTGATTACATTTGGAGGGCATCTTCAACATCTTGTTATATGGAACACTATCCAAGCACATTTAGGATTGTGGAATATTCCCCTTCCATTTTGAGATTGCCAACGGGCACCTTTCAGCCTGTCCTTGCAAATCTCTGTAGATGCATGAAAAAGTCAATAAAAAGTACTCCAAATTAAATATAAAGGGATAGTTCTGATTTGGAACCCTAGCATTATTATTTTCCAATGAGCTAGCAATGAGCTAATGTCTACCCTACAATGTTGTGTGTCTAAAGGTCACTCACAGTGTCACAGTTTATTGTGTTGAAAACATTGGACCCTCTTGGTTCCACATTGGCATACAACAAGTGAAAGAGTATTCTCTCCTGTTTAGCATCAGGGTTTTGGAGAAGGAGATGTGCTTGAAGTCCCGTCGACTGTCAGGCGCCAGGGGCTAACAGACCACCTACCTGAGAGACTGATTCTACATAACATGATCTCCATCTACAGTGACTTATTCTATATAACAGAGCATCTACATCTACAAAGAGAGATTATGTAACATGCCTTCTACAGCTATGAAGACTGATTCTATATGACCGTCCATCTACATCTAGAATGACTAATTATACATAATTTTGAAAATAATCAGTCTCTAGATGGTATATTGTAACACCATCATACAAAATATATAAAAGGGACCAACACCCACATCTAGAGAGACTGATTACTTGTAACATAAAAACCAGCTTCTATATCACATATATCTCTAATGAAAATGGCTCTCTGATTCGTGCCCAAAAGTACACGTAATGAGAACACAAGTTTGTCTTAGATTTCCTCAACGGTTTGTAAATGGGCTCTGCGTACAGTGTGCGTGTAGAGACTCCTTCAAGAGGTGGGAGAGCCAGGCTGCGCACATATGTGTATGCAAGGGGTTTCTCCACTATCAGCTTCATTACCCCAGCGAAGCTCAGTGTGGGCAATATTCAGCCCATGTTCTCTCAGGTCTCATGCACAGAGGAACACTCCCGGGGCCGCCCTGTGATCTTCAGCCTCTTTCATGTACATCTTCTGCAACTTAACACTTCCAAACTCTCTCCGCGCCGACGTTCACAGCCTTCAACGTCGGTGCAGCATGAAGCAGTGTGTTCTTCGTTTTTATTGGTGGGAGACTGCAAGCGTAACACTCCATAAAGTGTGTGTAGCCAACTGAGGCTGATGATGCACTCTGGAGGAGAGATGAGGAGCAGAGAGGTTAGGAGAGGAAATGAGAGATCGGGAGAGAAGCAGAGAGGAAAGGAGATGAAACCAAAGGACAGGATAGGAGAAGGGAGAAGAAGAAATCAGGGGATGAGAGGAGCAGAGAGAGGAGAACACCAGGTCTCGTCCCTGGTGTTCTGATTGAACAGAGGGGATGCAAGGAGAACAGAACAGAAAAGTTGTGGTCTGACTGTGGAGGTAGTGGAGTGGGGGTGATTTAACTCTGCTGAATCTCATCCCAAAGACACACACACACACACACACAGGTGCTTGTAGAAGGTAGACAGGATGAATAAATATATATCTACAGTCTATATATATATATATATATATATATATATATATATAATATTTTTTTTATTTTATTGTTACTTCATTTCTGCAAAATGAACAGTGGACTACAAACAGAATATTATTTCTTCTTCACCAAACCACAAACGACCTACGTGGCCGAAGGTCCAACGACTTTGACCTGAAATCTCTTATGTCGTAACCTTCTACAAAATTGAGATCAAATATCTTAATATGTCATAACAGACAGACAGACATATTTACTTTGATCCCTGAGGGAAATGCATTCGTCACAATACTCCAGAGAAAAAAAGAAGAGACAGACACTCTACGTATAGTAGTGTTAGAATATATAAATATATAATATAAACCTATGTAAACAATATACAAAAAAAATATATATAAAGAAATACAAAAATATACGTAAATGTACATATATCCAGGCATACACTACAGATGTAATAGCATACACAAAGATGTAGCATGTCGGAATTTGTTGTGGTATAAATGACGAGTTATGCAGTGAGATTACCAGTTATGCAATATGAATAACCTGTTAAGCAGCGGAAACTAAGATGAAAGTGACCTTCTATTAAA
The DNA here is from genome assembly GCA_036785325.1 of Urophycis tenuis. Lineage (NCBI taxonomy): Eukaryota > Metazoa > Chordata > Actinopteri > Gadiformes > Phycidae > Urophycis > Urophycis tenuis. The sequence continues at coordinate 16,927,218 of JAXIVH010000005.1, read as the reverse complement.
GTTAAATTTCAAATATCTTATGGCATAACCTTCTATTAAAGTTAAATGTTCAAGATTCAAGATTCAAGTAAACTTTATTGTCAGTTTCCGTGAATGTACAGGCCATACACAAGAACCGAAATGCCGTTTCCCTCAATCCCTGGTGCAAGACAGCATGCAATATAAATATAAATATATAAAAAATATAGGTATCAAAAATCTAAAGAATAAGAATAAAAATAAAAATAAAAATGCTACGGTGGTCGCGAGTATGTGCAATGAAACAGAATCTCAATTCTCTATCTTAGCCCTTCCCCTTACCCCTTCCCCTTGGTTTTGCGCGTTCACGTGAGACCAAGGGCTGTCTCAATTCTCTTTTCGACCGAGGGGAAGGGCTAAGGGGAAGGGGTATACACCCCTTGAAACCAAGTGAGATTGGGAGCTTACTTGAAACCAAGGGGTACCCATTACAATGCACAACCGGCAACAATCGCGGCCAGATCTCAACGAGAGTCACATAAATGTAAGTATTTTCGGCTGAAATAATTGATTTAAAATTTACGAAAGTGTTGTTTTGTGCTCTAAACAGTCCTGTACCTATATATTTGCAACCATATTCTTAATCGAAACTTTTTCGAAAATCGGTATGCGAACGTTACATTGCTGAGTGCACAAAGTTACATTTCTCTGACTAGCAATGAACTCCATGCATGTCTAGTTTACTAAACACAATTAGCAGCGAATTCCGTTTGATAACAGTGTAGACAATTAGAGACAAATCGATACGTGCTTTACATATATCGTCCTTTTTCACACAGGAACGCCGGAGGAAACCCGGCAGCTGATACGTTTTCGACACGAAAACGAGCAGAAATATCCGAAATCAAAATACGCTAAATCAAAATACGCTTCAAAGCAAATGTGGGAGTGAGTCATGCGTTCAATGTTGTAGCCATTCATAATTGTAAATAAAGACATGTTGGTTAACAAAGACATTGTTTCTGAACATCAATGAAATTCAAAACCGTATTAACTGAAAAAGATACAAAACACCCGTGCAGTGTGTAGGCCTATAACAAATTGTCAATATTTTGTCGTCAATGTATGATGACGTAACCGTAACGAGTGTTGTCTCAATTCATAGGGGCATGTAGCCCTTACCCCTCTGTTTCAAGGGCCAAGGGGAAGGGGAAGGGGAAGGGCCAAGGGGAAGGGGAAGGGGTAAGATAGAGAATTGAGATTGGGCCTAAATGGTAAACAGTAAATCTTCATGTCATAATCTTCTATTAAAGTTCATGTTAAATCTCTTATGTTACAACCTTATATTAATCTTTAATATCTTAGGTGATAACCTTCTGAAATAGTTCAATCTTGAATCTCTTGTCATAGCCTTCTATTAATGTTAAATCTAGCATGCCATAATCTCCTAATAGATAGAGACCGGTGGCCGGTTCGAACCCCGACCAGTGCGAACGGCTGAAGTGCCCTTGAGCAAGGCACCTAACCCCTCACTGCTCCCCGAGCGCCGCTGTTGAAGGCAGCTCACTGCATCGGGTTTAAGTGTGTGCTTCACCTCACTTTGTGCTTCACCATCACTGTGTTCTGAGTGTGTCACTAATTCACGATTGGGTTAAATGCAGAAGACCAAATTTCCCTCACGGGATCAAATGAGTAATTCTTCTTCTTCTGCTAGCCTGCCGCGTGACAAGCCGACGACGGGCCCGTAAGCAGGATGATCAAGACGGGCCCGCCCCCCAATAGACCATTTTCGAAGCCTACGTCATCACTGACTGCGCACGCATTGTTGGCCCAAAACAAAGCCGCCGGACACACACAAAGCCGCCACACACACACACACACAGTGCAGATACTGAAGAGATAAACATGCCATCCTGCTGTGTGTACGGTTGTACAAATAGAATAGATTCAAATACTCATAAGTTTTACGCTATTTTGAGAGGGAATCGGCCATTCCAAAAAAATAGGAGATGTTTGTGGTTACAAGCAATAAAACGAACTGACTGGACTGAGGACATCATCAAGAATGCCCGTGTTTGTGGCGCCCACTTCATATCTGGTAAGTTATCGTGACCATCCATTTTCTTATCTCGAAAAAAAACGCCTGGCTAGTGTCTTTACAAATGTGCATTAAATGTCCGTGAATCCTAGAATAATAATTGTTGCATAATGAGTTGTAGGCTAGCTAACTCGCAGAGCTGTAGTGTAATTTATGTGGGCTAACGTGAACGCTAGCTTCATGTTCTGTGGTATGTCTGTCGGCCAGGCTGGTTTCCCCCATAATATCTCGCAACACAAGCATCTGAATGTGTTATTTGGTTTAGATTGACTTAAATGTCTTGAAAATGTGTAGGTGTTAATAAATGTCAGGGAATTGCAGAATGGGTTGAGTAATGGGTAACTAGCTGCTAAGTGTTTGCTTCTGTGTAGTTGCTATGACAATCTACCTCAATGGTGTAGGGGGCTAGCACTACTGCTAGACTGTTCCAAATAATATTTGGCTAATGTGTGTCTTTCTTATTTTACAGGGGGGATGGACCACCTGAGTCCTGATTTTGTGCCCTCCATTAAAATGACTTAAAGGCAGTACTGTGTGTGCGTCTTCATTTAATAATAGAAACGAAGATAAAACAGGAGGGAATCCTCTGGAACTTTGTTAAAAAGCTCAGAAGCATCATAAGTTTCAACACGACCATCATAGGCTACTTACCCCGCAATACAAGTGCAATTCGCTGTTAGGACATAATTTTCTCGAGTGTTGACAACAGCCCAAGCCTCGTACATGGACGTCTTGTGGCATTGTCTTTGGCTTGGAAGGACCTCTGATGCCAGCACACAAAACTCTCCATCAATGTCGTGGTACATGTATTTCACACCCTGCAGATGACCATTTAACACAAACTGGTAGGCATCCAGAGATTTGTATGCTCTTAATTTCTCTCTAGTGTATACGCTTGGTTTGTCGATCAAATAACTATGGATGTCTGGCCATTGTAAATCTGGCCACTTTCTACGATCGTACTCCCAGTCCTTGATCGCATAGGGATCAGGTAGTTGTACCCCGTTGCTCAAAGTGAGTTTTTGAATGTAATTCTCTCTATCTTTTACATGTAATCTCTTGCAATACTCCGATAATCCTCTATGCTCCGCCAAAACACTGCTTTCCGTCATGGTCGCCATGGTCGCTTCTGGTCCAACAATGCGTGCGCAGCCTGATTACGTCACAATTGTTTACAAACAGTAAAAGGGTCAATGACGCAATGTCCACCAATAGCCTACCATAGGCCATTAGGTCATATAGGCCTACAGGGAATGAGACGACTCCAAAAAGTACGCGCACCACAACAAATGAAATAAACGGTGACAAAGGACCATAGATGAACAAAACACTGGTGACGGCGCACCATAGATGAACAAAACACTGGTGACGGCGCACCATAGATGAACAAAACACTGGTGACGGCGCACCATAGATGAACAAAACACTGGTGACGGCGCACCATAGATGAAGAAAACACTGACGGCGCACCAAAAGGAACAAACTCCAAGCTGCACAGCAAAGACATAATAAACCCAAAAGCAATACCCGATCATTAAAACACATAAAAAGGTGCTGACTTACTTCATAGCTTCATACTTCATACTACTTCACAGGGATTTTCCAGGCTTTCCTTTGTGCAAAGTTTTCAATTAGCTCCGTAATGTCCAGGTGACGCACACAGGCATTCTCAATTGACAGTAGGGCTACGGCAAGTCCAGAGAGACGAGACCGTCACATTGAGCTTCTCAGGTAGCTTTATAGGAGTTTCAGTTTGGAAAATGAGCGCTCTGCAGATGCCATTGTCACTGGAATTGTCAGGAAAAGCATGAGAACAGTGCAAACTTCCCCGAAACTCGCAGTGATGCATCTATTCTCAATGATGAGCATATTCGTCAGCTCTTGCACTGTCTTCAATTGAGAAATGCGGTCTTTCAAACACGCACGGGATGGCGACAATTGCATCGGAAAATCAGCAGTTAAGTCGTCTTTGTAAAAATCCACCAGCCGGTTTGCTTGCTGAAACAGGTCCTCATCTTTTGCGGTGGAAAGTGTCTCAGGCTGTAATCTTTTACATTTAAGTTTAGCAGATGCTGTTAGCACAAGCCACATAACTCGCAACAGGTGCCTCACTGCCCCTCTCCTCCAAAAATTCGCCCTCTGCGTTGCTGATTCTCAACTGGCTGCTGCTAGCATTAGCCAGGAGCTGCTGCCGCCGCCATCAGTTGCTTCAGGTGCATTCTCTTGACGAATTCTTTGGAAGAATTGTCCAATTTTTGGCAACTTATTTTTTCTGTTTCTCCAATTCCTCTTTTCGTTTTCGCGTTTGAAAGCCACTTTTGTGTTTGTACTCCTCCATTTCTATCGCGATCACTTACTCAAGTTCAACGCGAAATGGCTGCCAACTGAGAGACGTAGCGCACGTGCACGTTCACTACGATATCCCATAATCCCCAGTCGCAATGTAAAACAAAATACACCAAAATACATCGTTGTTAGCTTCAAAAATGATTTAACGATCACTGAAATATGTTGTCAATATTAATTCAAATATGTTTGTGTAATTACTTATACAGCCTATATGGTATGTTATTTGGATGGAAGGGACACCATGAGTAGAAGTGTGTGAGATTTGGAGTAGTTTATTAAGGTCCCATTCACATGAAAAGATCATTTGGTGTTGTGCTTTAGGAGCAATTCGTACTGTTGGATTTTAGTTTTGCGACTGGAGTACTCCACAACTGCTAACTGCATGATGTGTAGCCGTTCCTCACACTACATATTTAGCTAGTTGCATAACGTGAAGCCGTGGTTCCTCACCCTACATATTGCTAGCCGCATAACGTGAAGCCGTCATTCCTCACACTACATATTTAGCTAGCTGTTAGCTGCACAACGTGTAGCCGTCGTTCCTCATCTAAACATTCAGTGGTGGAGCGACGGCAGCCACCACCGGAGAGCGTGACAGATGAGGAGGACGCAGCGTGAGGCGGTGGCGTGCGGCCTAGCAAGGCGTGGCGTTCCCTCTCGCTGGGTAAATAAAGCAGCCGTGTTGCTGTCAGCAGAGCAGAATATTCATCAAGATAATGGCCACCTTGGGGTTGGTTAAATGTTCCAAGGAAACATCAAGGTCAGGCTGTGTGCTCTAATAACATCATAAACTTTAGTAGGCTGATTTGTGCTCTGCCCTGTTGTGCTAGAAGACCTCTGGCAGCCTAGGGAGGAAACATGTGAGCCGTTCTCTGTTGGGCTAGAAGACCTCTGGCAGTATAGGGAGAAATCATGTGAGACATAGTTAGGATGTTGATGCTGGAATAATTTCCTTAAGTCATCACATGCATGATAATCAAATACACACTTATATATATATATATATATATATATATATATATATATATATATATATATATATATATATATGTGTAGTCTTTGATTAAACATTTTTCAATACATTACGTTTTCTAATCTTCATAATCTAATTTTTTTTTATGCGACTTCTAGGAAACATTACAACCTAGGCCAGCAATATACATCAATCCAGCAATTTAAACATATTGATCCCTACATTATTAAACTCCCTGATCGTTCCCACAAAACAATGCATTTGAATCTGGCAAGGACAGATGGTCTTCATGACATGAAGGGAAGATTGCTCTGCGAAGCACCGTGTGGCTCTTTCACTGCCAGTTAGAGCAGGTTTTAGGTTCACTGAGACCTTCATGACTTAAGATGTGTGAACGTCACTGACTTAACCTTATGAAGAATTCAAAGCCATCATCATAGACTCATTACATTTTTAAACACAAAGAAGAAGGCAAAGCACTGTTAAGCTATCACTACATAATTAATATGTTTCATCTGATAAATGACTTTAGATATTTCTTTCCTTTACAAATTATGTGACTTGAGTGACTTGAATTCAGTGCCAAGACATGATGGAGGAGGTAGGGGTTAGGGGAAATCCTGCACAAGGATGCCGCCAGGTAGACTGTGGTCATTGTGGATCAAACCCAGAACCTTTTGTCTCGTAGTAAAACGTCATAACCAGCAGAAAGTCCAGAACCCAAGACTCAAATCCCAGAACTCAAAACCCCAAACCTAGACCCTTGAAACCCTCGACCACTCCACTCCAAAAACAACTCCAATTATGGTCATATTTAATATTTAAGTAAAAGTTGAGCTCTGAATGCATTAGACCTCCAGCAAGGACATTTATTAATACCGCTAATAATTAACAGGGCTGGCTGGCTGGTTATGAATGAAGGTAATTGCGTTGGCCCTCTCCCCCACCTCTCCTCTCCCTTATATTTCATAAAGGTGGTATTTCCAACACAACCTTTCACCTGCTACATTATTCAGGTGTGGCGTATGCCGTATATTACTTTCCCAGGATAGCCCAGGGCGTGTGGGTTTTAGTTGAAAAATAAAACTCAGCTGAGGCCCTAGAGAGCTATCTGGGCAGCCGGGATGCATTACCCTTCACACAGCCAACCAGACTCCTCCCACAGGGCCCAATGTTAAACACACGCTCCCGTTTGGTGAGAGAAGGTAAATGAACCTCATGCCCAGCAGGCCTGGCTGCTAACTCACGCTCACAGACGAGAGCAGTTAGTTACTCACAACCAGTGGTCAGAAGACACCTCCACTAAGACCACTGTGGGAATGTGTGCCCATCTCATAATGGTGGTCACTCAGATAAATCCCAGTAGTACAATAATATGTTGGTGCAGAGATCCAGAGACCTTGGTAGAATCAGTGGAAAATTACCCATAGTAGGGGTGTGTGTGTGTGTGTGCAAGTCTCATCAGCTGAGATAGACAGCTGACCCTGACAGGGAGATAGGGCACATGAAGATGACAGAAGGATGGATGGAGGTTGGATGATAGAAAGATGGATGCAGGCTAGATTGGAGGATAGATCAGGGATGTATGGTTGGATAGGAGATTAACATGCAAATAGATGAGAGAAAGATGGTTGGTAGCTGGATGGACAGGTCAGGCGGATGGACGGTTGGACATAGAGTTGCCATGCGCCTTTAAGAGTGTGTGCGTGTGTATGTGTGAGGTATCTTTCTACAAAGCCCTTTCTGTCCCACCTAACACACCGCCTGTGATCATGTGTCGTGCTACATGAAAGAGACCTTCTTTGCCTCTACGAGACTACGTGGATGTATGAATACATATGGCTATGTCTCATATGTGTTGAAACTCCACTTGTGTGTGTAGGGGACACGCGCATGTCTTTGATTGAGGTTCTGGGTTCACGCCAAGCTATTGGCGGCTCTTATAAATAAATGAAAGAGATAAATAAAACATGTCACACAGCACTTCCATAACTAAGAAAGGGGAGTTTGGGTAGCTGCGATATTTATTGTACGTCTGATGTTTTGAAGTTATTGGTGCATCAGCCCAGGGACAAACACAAAGGAATTCATTTTTCAGAGACATGAACTAGGTTGGCCTTTGTTCTGGTTTCATCAAAGTATGGGACAACTCAACCGAATCAAACATCTTAGTTTACAAAGGGAGTTCCACCAAACACCAATCTTACAACCAACCGAAGTAAACAAGCCTTTAAATATATTCAATACATATTTGTATTTTATATTGATTAGTATTTATGAGCCGCATTTCTATCTTTCTGCTGGGCAGTGTGCCTCTATGTTGCAGAGACAGACACACTTGCAAGCACGCACATACCCACACAATGGATGCATATATATATATATATATATATATATATATATATATATATATATATATATATACAGAGAGAGAGAGAGATTTTTTTTAAATAGTTTTTATTGAGTGCATTCTCAGCTGTTGTTCTGCACTTCCTAAACCATTTAGTAGTCATACCGGAGAAAGTTGGAGTAATATGATAAAATGTGTGAAATACATACACAGATGAAAGCTATAAAGCTATGGTAGACTTATAAGGAATGCCAGGAAAGATATGACTGCTGTCATGTCCTGTATTTCAATATAAATGTTGATTTATGAAGAAATTATCAGAGTTAACAAAAAAAAGATTGAAAAGGTGGCATGAAGATGAATTGTTAAAAGGAAAAAAAATGATGTCATTGCATAATGTCTTGGTGATTAATTAAAAGCTGGTCAGCAAGAACTTGACAATGATTTGTAGAGAGAGGTGTTTAACCTACAGTACCACTGACAGAGAGGTGAGGAGGACGGGGGGGGGGGGGAGGATGGAAAGGGTGAAAGGAAGAGGACAGGAAGAGTCAGGGAGAAGGAATAAGAGAAGGAAGAGAGAATACTTGGAGTAGAGGAGGAAGATGCGAAGGAGCAAAGGAGAGGAGAGATGTTTTTCTCTTTCACTCTTTAACGTGATGCTTTAGAGAGGAATGGGAATAAAGAGGTCACTGCCTAGTGTTCTCCACAACAACCTGATGGCACCGTCCATTGAGAACCATCTGGAGCCTTCAGAACCCTACCATTCAGAACCATGCATACGCATTTCTAAAATTCTGTAACTATTTTGAACCCTTCAGAGCTATCCATAACCATTTAGAAGCTATAGAACCATCCAGAGCCATCTGTAACCATTCAGAGCAATATATAACAATTCAGAACCATCTATAACACTTCACAATCATCAGTACCATCTATAACCATTCCAAATCCAATCTATAACCATTTACAACCACTGTCTGTCTCCCTCTCAGGTCTCTGTTGGTCCCCCCCCCCCCCCCCCCCCCACACACACACACACACACACACACACACACACACACAGAAAAGTAAATATAGAAATATAGAAAGTAATACATATTGAAGATTAAATGTCTGTCGAGGTGTATATTGCGTCTGGATTGTGTGTGCTTTCTACTTCCCTGCTATGTTATTTTTCTATCCAGACCCTCCACCCTGGACTCTGAAAACTAACAATACTCATCATCATACTCTTCATTGTCCCTGTTATAGGGACCATACAACTTGAGTGCTGTTAATCAGAGTGAGGGGCTGTGACACCTCAGGTGTGACAAGCACACCTGCTTACTATGCAGTACAGCTGCTTGTTTGTTTACTTGTTGCTATGGAGACATAGTAAGTAACACATACCGGAGTAATTAAAGCCCCCAGCACATTAACATGTGACGACCACTCAAATGTCCGATTGACACGTTTGATTGACAATCGGAGTGTGAAGTCATCAGGAGGAGGAGGTGGGGGGAGAAGGATGTGGGAGGAGGAGGTGTGGTTGAGGAGGAGGAGAGGGGAGGAGAAGGTGAAGGTGGAGGAAGGAAAGGGGAGAATGGTGGAGGAAGGATGGGGTAGCGTGATGGGAAGAGGAGGTGGGGGGGAGCAGATTATGATGTTTTGAAAGACACCGCTGGGCCTCTCAGGAGCAGACAGACACTAGAAGTGATATCTGCTCTGTTTAATTCAGCTTCTCAAAGCACAAGGTCATCCATTGTGAGTGTGGCAGAGCACATCCCCCTCTTTTCCTCTCCTCTCTGCTGATAATTATGGGATGCCGCGGGTGTGTGTGACACAGCCCGTGAATACAAACACCTTGCTCTCCGCGTGGTCGCTGGCTCTGAATGGATGCGAGCAGCGGGAAGCATCCTTTCAGAGCCATGACAACGCTTCCCGTTGAATAGTCGACTCTCCACGATGACCTCTGACCCTGTAAGGGGAAGGGGGGGTTGTCGAATCGTTGCTCAAGCTTGTCAGGTAACACTGCAGGTGTGCTGTCAAACACTCACGGTTGGACTGCAATCTCCGTCAGACCGGAATATCCATGAGGGAGTTTGTACTGATCAAACTGAAATCATCTCCTGTGAAGGGAAGCTGTATTGTAAAGCCAAAGCATATACTGTAAAAAATATGGATACAGCACTCATGATCTCACCAATGTCGTTGTTTTTTGCATGACCTCTATCAGGGTGTGGATTCACTTTTCACGGCATGTCTCCATTGTGTTAAGGTCTGACCAACTAGCAATTGAATCAATCCATGGTTGTTACAGTGCCCAATATTGCTGGTGGGAGTTGAATGAGTACCTTGCACAATGATAATATTACATTCTTAATAACTTTCTAATTAAATATAATTGTCAACCGGGCCCACACAAAAAACAAAATGAAAAGATGAACAAGCCACTGAGATTCTAACCATCAAAAACAAAAAAAAATATTGGCTTTTTATTTCTACAGTAAAATCACAATGGTGTTGGGTGATTCTTCTTCCATCTACTGCACCTAAAGGCCATTAGAGGAACTACACGTTAAGGCCTCCATTCACCAAAGTTGAAGCGCAGAGCGCACACGCAAGCCGAACGGATATGGAATGCGTCCGTATCTGGGCACCTAAATGGATATGCTACAAAAAACACATCAGAACACAAGACAGAGGTGGAATAAATATTCCCCACGCCCCAAAAATGTGATGTGCTTAGAATGTGATTCAGCTCTGCCTGTGGTGTGGAACTGCACATTGACCATAATGGAAGTGTTATGAAAGCGTATACACGTGTGTTCTATCAGTGCGCTCTACGCTTCTACAGCTTTGTTGTGTGGAGGCCTTTAGTCTCTTCCACACGAGACTCTCAAACAGAAGTTCATGGCTGCCACTTGAGCCAGAGTCAAATTTACGCAAATATGCCAACCTCAAACGCTTGAATGTCACTATCACTCCAGCACCCAGAAACAGAAAGTGGGAAGTGGAAAGAGAGAGACAGGAAGTCAGGACGGTTTGAGCGGTATGGCGGCACCCCAAAGTCAATGCTATTTTCCCAATGTGTGTGATTTCATTGTTAGGAGTGCGAGCGATGTGTGGAACGAAGGACAGCCTTTTGTTGTGTAAGATAGGATGTACTTCATTAATCCCAGACAGGAGACGGGGGATGTTTATCGGCTCTTACTGTTAAATGAATAACACAAAAGCTTTAACATGTCGCGGGGATTTTAAGATGTTTTCAGCAAAAGAGCATTCCCTTTTTTCATCTTGGAGAAGCGACAAGCGAGGAGCTCCTCTTAGTGAGAGTGTGAGTGGGATGTCGGGTCATGTCATCATCTCCACTGCAGCTGAAGAGCGTGTGTCATATCGTGCGGCTGTGCGGAGCATGTGTTGATTTCAGCAAGCCATAGTGCAGCGTGGAAACCAGATAAAAGCAACTCGCTCGGCTGACACAACCGCTTCCTGACATCCGCAACCGATGAGGAGGAGGACGATGATGATGATGATGATGATGATATGGATGATGCCGATGATTATGTTGAAGAGGAGGAAGCTCCAAGTGTGAAGATGATTGGGACCAGGCATACATATTGGCAGGGGAGATGTTTGGCGAGTGATGTTTCAAGGCTCGAAGGCCTTCCTTTGTTACCCAAAACATTCAAACAACTGTTGTTGTTGGTCACAGCTTACTGTCTGAGGAGGAGTGTGCTCTGGGATTGGCGGATGTTTTATTGTGGTAATCACAAAGGAGAAGGCTGATTCTGGACCACACTCAATGTTCATGAGTACTCATTCACTTCAACATAGTGGACGAATCATCATTTATCCAACGCAACTTTTATTTCATTTTGTGCCGGACAGTGCTGATCCTTAACCAGGACCGTGACCGTGTCCTTGGGCCATTGGGCCCACTGCGACACAACGGGCTCCTCTCGAATGTCGCCAGCTGTGTGTTACTGTAGAAGAGTTCTTTCTGTAACCGCAACAGCCATGGCCTACAAATCACTGCCTGAGTATTATTACACTTTATCCTGAATGACCTTCTCCTCAGATTGTTGGCTGGAACTCATTTTACTGGTGTCATAAGGGCCGAACCACTTGAATAAAAGAATGCAGACATTCAGCAACAATCCATTTGGATTTGCTTTGATTTGGTACAGCTAAGCGTGGTGTACAGGCCCAGATACCAGGGGGCACACACCGTCCCAAACCGGCCATGACATCACAAACCAGCCGTGACATAACAAGTCTGCCATAACATCACAACCCCTAATGGGCTCCACACGATTTTTCTTGTCTTTTTTTTTCAAAGTCATTCAGTGCAATGGCGACATTCTGAACTAAATCGCCAGCCCTGTCGCACTGTTTGAGTCGAAAGTAGTCTACGGTCAGCAGGAATTGAAACAGTGCTACGACCTCAGCCTTAATCCTGTTTGCTGTTGATTTTATTCCAAAGAAACAAGCAAGTATCCTGTCCTTTCTCACCAATTTGAGCATTTTTTTCCCACAACATGTTATTTGTGATAGTGGATTGGGAGAAATAAACCCGCTGAGCTCAGTGACCTTGAGCATCACCCAGTGTGGAGTGTCAATGTATTACCAGTGTGCGGGGATCCCCAGATGGCATCAGAAGGACAACCCCCCTCCACCCCGAATCCCCCAATACCCTGGGACCATTTCAGCCCCACCCAGCGTGTTGTTTGTATTCACTCCTGCTGCGTTCACACCCTGGACAGGCCCTAACCGCGGACCGCCTGTCTGCAGTCTGGCTCCTCTTCTGGCCCATGTTTAATTCATACGGACAGAGAAGAAGCCAGGGAGCGGTTGTAATTACGTTGTGTAAATGACAAGGTCATTAACAGAGTTTCTATGGTAACGGCGACAGGTGTATAGGTAGGATAGGACGCTGACCTCAGCAGTCGTGAGGCTGATGCAGCTGAAAGCGATGGATTAGCAAGAAACTTTTTAAGTAGGGTCGTGGGTGGCGGGGCAGGGGGTGTTATGCAGACAATGGCCAGCGCCGGCCGCTTGGAAACACATCCATCACATAATGAATGTGGTCGACGAATCACCTGAGAGAAAGGTCAGAATCCACGGATGATTAAATGCTGTTTGGCACTGTGGAGTGTGGGGGCAGGGTGGCTGGGGTGGCCAATCACAGGTCCACACAGGATGAAACCAGTGGGCTTTGGGCTGGAAACATGTACTCACCGCCAGACAGCCAACATGTCATACCTGCTTTTTGGTTTGACTTTGTATCGTCACATATTGATTTATTCTGTTTTCAGTTATGGTTTTCACATTTATCTGGTTATTTCATGTTTTCTTTGTTTTAATGTATGTTTTTCTTCATGCTTTTAGTTGAAAAAAAAGAACCTAGAACCTAAAATGACTTATTTAGACAAAATAATCTCATGCAATGCTATGGTAAATGAGTAAGCAATGTTGAAATTGTGTTAGGATACACATATAAACAGTTAGATTAAACTAATTGCACATGGTGATCACATCAATCTGAAGTGAATGCCTGAAGGACTGGGAATGATTTACACAGTGCTCTGAACTTGTGAAAAGTGTTAAAAAGTGTGCAGTGGCTGTGCAATCACCACATTGTAGATTGTGATCAGAAAATATGAAGCAGCTGAAAACGGCTTTGTTTCTGCTTAACTCTTTACCTCATGCACTCCACCTTAACTAACAGCATACGACTAACTAACCTCCAACTGCAGTGACCGACCTTCACTAAGGGGTGAGGTCTTTATGTTGCAGGTTTGTGATCCAGTTTGCAGCAGGGGGGTGTTGTCAGGGGGGGCTTTGTGATGTTACACTATGATGTCACAGGGGTTGTGGGGGGTAGTGACGCTGTATGTATGATGTCACAGGGGTTGTAGGGGGGTAGTGACGCTGTATGTATGATGTCACAGGGGTTGTGAGGGGTAGTGACGCTGTATGTATGATGTCACAGGGGTTGTGGGGGGGTAGTGACGCTGTATGTATGATGTCACAGGGGTTGTGGGGGGGTAGTGACGCTGTACGTGTGACGTCACAGGGGGTGTGGCGGGGTAGTGACGCTGTATGTATGTCACAGGGGTTGTGAGGGGTAGTGACGCTGTACGTGTGACGTCACAGGGGGTGTGGCAGGGTAGTGACGCTGTATGTATGATGTCACAGGGGTTGTGAGGGGTAGTGACGCTGTACGTGTGACGTCACAGGGGTTGTGGGGGGGTAGTGACGCTGTACGTGTGACGTCACAGGGGTTTTGAGGGGTAGTGACGCTGTACGTGTGACGTCACAGGGGTTGTGGGGGGGTAGTGACGCTGTACGTGTGATGTCACAGGGGTTGTGGCGGGGTAGTGACGCTGTACGTGTGACGTCACAGGGGTTGTGGCGGGGTAGTGACGCTGTACGTGTGACGTCACAGGGGTTGTGGGGGGTCAGTGACGCTGTACGTGTGACGTCACAGGGGGTGTGGCGGGGTAGTGACGCTGTACGTGTGACGTCACAGGGGTTGTGGCGGGGTAGTGACACTGCAGCCTCTGCTGCGGTGAGTAATGGTGTCTACAGTTTAACTATGTGCGGCCCCCGTGGCCTCTTTTGTATCATTTAAATGTTAAGTGATATGTTCATGTTGTGTGCGCGTGTTCTGTGCAGAAAAGACAAGGTTTCCCCGGGGGCACGGTTTCGGTGGGCTGCCATGGAAACCCGTCCACGTTTCTCTCCTTTCTTCCCATTGTCATCAGGCTAATCGGAGCCAACGAGACAGTAATAAAGAGTAATGCTTTACCTCATTTGGTTAAATATGAAATTCATTCTGATTAGTCTGCGGCTCTGCAAGGAGTTTTATAACCTGTTCAAATCAGCTGTCCGCCCTTCGCTGTATCTCAGGTAGCACAAATCATGTTAAATCTTAATTATAACTTACAATACTTTGGTTAACATGGATTCATATCTCACAGTGCGTTTGTTTACACTGACATGTAATTCACAACGTTCATGTAATGTTGACCTATCGTACAATACTCCTGTCAACACAGAATTCCAACTCAGAATACTTCTGTTAACGCAAACGTATAACTTACATTACTTCTATAACACAGGCTACACTTATGACTTCACTGACAACACTTCCAACAGCTGGCGCTCTATTAATTCATTATTCCTTTACATCTCCCTTCATATTTATGCTGTTTATAGCTATATGCTCTGTCTTAGTCAGCCTGGAGACCTCTAGCCCTGTTTCAGAAGTCATCAGAACCTTGAGTTGTGATGTCATGTCATGGGGGGTGTGTGTGTGTGTGTGTGTATGTGGGAGGGGAGGGGGGGGGGGGATTTGTGATGTCACAGCAGGTTTGGGAAGCCACAGGAAGAGGGGGTTGTGGTGGGGTTTGCCTTTAGGCAGGGGATCTTCCGATGTCACAGGGGTTTTGTGATGTCAAAAGGAGTTTGTGATGTCACTGAGATAACTTCTACAACAATTCCTCTGACTGATGCAGAGGAACTATGTAGGAGAGAGAGAGAGAGAGAGAGAGAGAGAGAGAGAGAGAGAGAGAGAGAGAGAGAGAGAGAGAGAGAGAGAGAGAGAGAGAGAGAGAGAGAGAGAGAGAGAGAGAGAGAGAGTGTGTGTGTGTGTGTGTAGTTCTGACCACATGCTAGCAAAATGTGTGTGTTTATATTTGGAAGAGCTAAGATCTTTTAAGAAGAATAAAGAGTATTACATACATACATACCTACATACATACATACATACATACATACATACATGTAGGCTATATAAATAGATAATTAGGGTGGCATGAAGAGATATACTGTAGGGAATGATGGTAGCTTAAAAGGAGATAGAGAAATGGTTAAGTATAAATATATATATATATATATATATATATAGAGAGAGAGAGAGAGAGAGAGAGAGAGAGAGAGAGAGAGAGAGAGAGAGAGAGAGAGAGAATGACAGAGGGAGAGAGAGAGAGAGAAGAAGAGAAGAGAAGAGGAGAGAGAGAGAGAGAGAGAGAGAGAGAGAGAGAGAGAGAGAGAGAGAGAGAGAGAGAGAGAGAGAGAGAGAGAGAGAGAGAGAGAGAGAGAGAGAACGAGAGCTATGGTAGCGTAGCGATAGAGAGGCATTGTCCCCTAGTGGTCATAAGTGGTCACTTCACCTCTTAGTAGAGAAGGAGGGTTTAGTTTAAACCTCTTTAATGTTTAAAAAAAAATAATTTAAAATTTAATTTAATTTTAAATTTAATTTTAATCAATGGTTTAATGCTCTTCAAAAAAATACTTAAAAAATAAATATCTTTCTTGTCGTTTATCTTGTCAAGCACAAACTCAAACATTTTAAGTTTGATTTATCAATATGATGTTCACATTCAGCCTCATTCAGCCGTTTTCAGGACACGAGATTCTAGTTGTTAGGGTGTCCGACTCCTACCCAAAAGGTTCTTGGTTCAATCCCTGCCACGTCAGCTGTATACCTGTGAGCAAGATGCCCCCTAACCCCCGCCTGTTTCTTAATTAAATGTATCTGAATGCACTGCAAGTCCCTTTGGACAAAAGGCTCTGCTACACAACTAATTATTGAAATAGTTTTATACCTCAAAGATCAGCCTCTACCATCCTTCCACTGAGGCTTGTGGTGTTGTTTTGTTATAGGTCAGGTAAACACATCTGCTGCACACACCCACCCTCAACCACCACATCTGCGTGTTCGACAACCGTTTATGAACTTAGCAAGTGGCACTAAAGGTGTGTTCTTTTCTGTTTGCAATCAAACGTGACAGAAAAACATGAAAAAAACAAATCACTCCAGGGGAGAAGAACCAGTGAGCAGTGCAACTGTTGTGTTTTCTGTGGTGTTATATAATTATTTCTCATTTACATGTTTCATTCCAAAGTGTACCTTAATCCAGAGTACAAATGCTTCAAGTAAAACCTATAGACAACCGTTTGAGTTTCAACCGTTTTTGTGTAGTCTTTCTTTAAGAGAGGAGAGTGTTGTGGGTCCATGTAACCGTTGGTTACCCGTGTAAACGAAGCGCGAGATTTGATTTACTTGTACGGTATTTACAACCGATTTACAACCCGGTATGCAGCCAATTGGTAAGCTCTCTTAGTTCACTGTTTTCTTGTCTGCGTTCATGTTATACACTTCATGTTATCTGCTATCGGTATGCTGTATTGTTGCAGTATGTTTACGTCCGCTCCCTGGTGTTGTTGTACGTTGAGGAGAACGCGATCGCGCTATGCTCCGGTAAATCCAACCAGTTTACTGATGATCGAAGTTGAGAAATGGTAAAGCTGTGAGACATGGTGCTAACATTTGGACTTCTGGGGTTGCTGTCTCATCCGTGTATGCTTGTTTCTTTCGTTTTTGGAATGCTTGATTAAGTAAATCGCAGAGACCGGTTTTTAACGTACTACTTGGTTTGCCGCCGGGCATTATGGGAGTTGTAGTTATTGTGGTGAAAGCCTAAATACACATTCGGGATTTGAATATAGTGTTTGACATGTTTGACATATGAACCAGTGAATATGAAAGATAGTGAAGTATTATTATTATTATTAATTAATTAATTAATTAATTAATTAATTTTTATATATATTTATTTTGATTAATGCATGTTTATTAAGCTATTATTAGTTAATTAACATTTGATATTTGTCATGATGAGATACGGGTTAATGTTATTTATTATTGTTGCTTATTGTTATTGGGCTATTGTGGTGAGTGAAATGTGATGTTTGTGTTGTGCACATGATAAATGAAACATTGCATTCCTTACTTTTCAGGTTTATTACCTGCTTCCCTTTTTAGATAAATAAACAAATAAGAAGTGGAAAATTGAGTAATATCCTTTTGTACACCGGGTTGCCCTTTTCCGTGGGAGGAAAACGGAACAGTAATAAACCAATTGGTTCGAGCGCGTCAAGAGTCAAGTCTGCCACCACCATATCAGCATTGATCAGTGAAGGCGCACAGAAAAAAGAGGAATAAGCCAAATATACCCCTCTGTGTAACAGCGCCTTGGTCAGTGCAGAAAAAAGAAGATGGATTCGGCAGAATTAGCGGCCTTGAAAGGAAAGCGCTCCACAGCACAAACCCTCTTCAGCAGGAGAGCCAAGAAGCTGTCCCTCACTGTAGAACTTCTGGAAAAAAGGGCGCTTATCGATGAAATCAGAGCACTTGGTGTGGACTTTGAAAAGGTGCACGATACCGGTCTCGAATATGTTGATGCTCTGGGAGAAGTGGAAGATGAGGAAGAAAAGGCAGAAGAAGAAGCGGCTCATGCAGAAGAGAAAACGGCGAAGTGCCTGGCCACATATACAGAAACACTCCAGCTCGCTAAAGAGACGTTATGGACCAAATTCGGCTATGTCGACATGAAACTGTACGCTGACGGTGCAGAGGAGAAATGTGCCGAAGTTGAGGACACTGACATGAAGGAGTTGACAGAGGAAGAACGTCAAGTCCTGAGAGAGAGCCTAGTGGAGAGAATCAGCATGCTTGAGCAGAAGGTGCTTGAATGGGAAAGTCTTGTCTCTGGCGCCAAGACAACAGTATACAAGCAGCAGCTATACAAACTGGGCAACAGACTGCAAGACTGGTGGCGGCAAAAGTTGAAGCATAGAGAAGAGCTTGGCAAGGAACAAAAGTATGAAGAAGTAGACACTGATGGAGAGCGCAGCGAGTCCGGCGAGGGGCCCACCAGAGCTGGCAGGCAGCCCCAAGTCCCCAGAGCGCCTGCGTTTCCAAACTTAACGTATGCACCTCCACAAAGCATCCCTGGCATGCATGCCGGGGCGCACGGCTTCAGGCCACAGATCAGCCTTGAACGAACACGCCTGCCCATGTTCTCAGGAGACATGACTGACTACTACCGGTGGAAGGCTGAGTGGGAAGAGCTGGAACAGCTAGGAAACCCTCAGAGGACGGCTGGTGTTACAAGGTTCCACCTCCTAGCAAGTCTCAGTGACAGGGTGAAAAAAGACTTGGTTCTGTCCAGCTGCGCATCGGCGGATGAAATGTTCAGGCGCCTCGACAACCGCTTCGGGAACAAGGCGAAAATCGTCTTGAGGATATCCGAGGAGGTTCAGGGCCTACCCTCTGTGAAGGGAAACAACCCCAGGAAAGCAATTGAGCTGATCCAGGCCGTGGAGCGGGCCCTTAGCAACCTTGTGATCCTGGGAGAAGAGGATGTTATAAAGAACCGTTGGGTAGCACAGTCCCTTGAAAGCAAGCTCCCAAGCTCTCTGAAGGAGAAATGGATTGAACACAAGTCTAATGCTGTGACTGGTTTTGCTCCACTTAACCACTTCGACTGCTTACTGCACTTTCTGAAGAAGCAAGAGGCAATCCTGGAGGAGCTGGATCTGCTGGAGGCAAGTCCTGGTGAGGGAAGCTCATCACTGAAAGGCCCGGCAGACAAGCCAGAAAGAGGAGTCAAGAAAGGGTTCTCCAAAGCCACCTCAGGCCAAAGAGGGTCTCCGTGGAAGCCACGCTCGGGCTCATGCACGGCCTGTGCCGATGAGACACATGCTGGCAGGCTGTTTGCTTGCAAAGCCTTCAGGGAGATGGATCTCCAGAGGAGAGAGGCCCATCTAAAGACCCATGGGATATGCAATCGGTGCCTGTGCTTCCACCTAAAGGATGGCCGTTGCAACCCAAAGTTCCTCTGCAGTAAAATGGACTGCCGCAAGGAAGAGTCTCACCACTATCTGCTCTGCTCCAAGTCCATCGCTCGAGAAAAATATGCTGGCAGTGAGGAGCAAGGTACCAAAAGGGTGGAGAGGAAAGGCCTCGGACTGACCAGCCAGCAGGAAGAGCTTCTGGCAAAAGTCACTCCGGATCTGAGAGCACAATTCAAAAAGGCATTTTCCAACAAAGCCTCAACCACGATCTGCACTGCTGGAGGTGGACTGAAAGAGTACCCGGTGATAATGATGTTGCTGGAAGTAACCACTAACTCAGGCCAGATGATCGGCACTATTATTGACCTTGCTTCTGACACCAACTATATAACTAACAACGCTGCCCAGCGCCTTGGACTGATTGGTGAGAACATCAAGTTAATCGTCCACGGAATAGGAGGGATGACAACGACTGTCACAACCAAGAGATACTCCCTTCGACTAAGAGTGAAAACCACCAAGGGGACAGTAACGGAACACAAACTGCTCTGCTACGGCCTGGAGAGTATCGCAGAGATAAGTCAGCCTGTCACCCCGCAGCAACTGAGAAAGATCTTTCCTGGCGTCGCTGCAGAAGAGCTGGTCCGTCCTGAGAACATCGATCTTCTGATCAGCCACAGGGAAGGTCGCCTAGTTCCACAGCCGTTCAAGATGGAGGGAGATCTAGTCCTCTGGGACGGCCCACTGGGCAAAACCGTCGGCGGTACTCACCCTGATCTTTTCGAGGTGGTCGATCTAACGCTGCACCAGTCTGAAACTCACTTCGCAAGAACCATGAGAACATCCTCAAGGGTGTACAAGGAGGTCCTTGTGGCCACTGTAGGCCTAAGTGAGGAGGACCCAACAAGGTCAGAAGAAGTGACTCTCAGCAACACCACTGCCACAAATAAGGAGGTGTTTGAGTGGTTCAAGTGGGATAGTATTGGAGCAGCGTGTGACCCGAAATGCGGGAGCTGCAAGTGCAGCAAGTGTCCCCCGGGAGGCAAAGAGATGACCCTTGGAGAAGAAAGGGACTTGGAGAAGATAAAGGACTGCCTCTCTTATGTGCTAGCGGACAAGCACAGCGATGCCCCACACTGGGATGCGGCCTATCCATGGAAGGCCAACCCAGCGATTCTGCCAGATAACCGCCGAGCAGTGGAAGCAACCTTCCGGAACACAGAGGCTCGGCTGGCAAAAGAACCTGTATGGAAAGCAGCATATGGAGAGCAGATCCACGAGATGGTATCAAGAGGAGCAGCCATCAAGCTCACAAAGAAAGTGATTGAGGACTGGAACGGGCCGATTTGGTACATCAGCCATCTGGTCACCCCGAATCCTCATTCCAGTTCAACGCCAGTAAGGATAGTCTGGAACAGTAGCCAGGAGTTTAAAGGGATGAGCCTGAACAACCTCCTGCACAAAGGCCCTGATGTCCTCAACCCAATCCGAGGGGTCCTTCTGAGATTCAGGAGCAGCTTGTATGCTGCTCTTGGAGATGTTCAAAAAATGTATAATTCTGTGTGGCTGAAGGACGAGGAGGTACACCTCCATCGATTCTTCTGGAGAGATGACCCCAAAGATGAAATCGATGAGTTTGCCGTCGTCAGGGTCAACATCGGCGACAAGCCTGCGGGATGCATCGCTCAAGTTGCCATGAGAGAGACGGCAAACCTGCCCCAGTTTGCATCCATGGTTGCAGAACGCCGGATCCTGACAGAGGACTGCTATGTAGATGACATATTGACATCGCATAATGATCTCCAAACCCTGATTAAGATGTCCAAAGGAGTGGAGGAGATCCTAAAAGCAGGCGGCTTCTCCCTAAAGCCCTGGGTCCTGACAGGCCAAAGTGGGAGGAGTGAAGAACTCACTGACTCCAACAACATCAGGTCAATGGAACCCAAGACCCTGATACTCCCCAACCAGATGCCGGACGAAGAAAATAAGGCATTGGGAGTGGGATACGAACCTGAATCTGACAAACTCCGTGTGCTGACATCGGTAAACTTTTCAAAAAGACGAGGAAAAATGAGAACCGGGCTAGATCTGCGGGAGGATGAGATCAGAAACATCACCCCAGACCCTCTCACCAGGCGCATGCTGCTAAGTCAGATTGCAGGGTTCTATGACCCTACCGGTCTGGCCTCACCTTCCAAACAGCGAGGAGTGATGCTCATAAGAGAGTCCTTTCAGGAAGCAGGAAGAGACCGTCCCTCCAAGGACACCTGGGATGATCCTCTCTCGCCCCGTCTTCGAGAGGCTGCAATACAACTTTTTGAGCAGTATGTGAGGCTTGGCCAAGTTAGATTCGATAGGAGCCTCACACCCCATGGAGCCATAGGCTGCCCAATGGGGATTACATTTTCCGATGGCAGCGAAACTTCCTACGGAGCCGTTCTTTACCTTCGGTGGGAGACGGAACAAGATGGAGTCGTAGTGAAGCTGGTTGAATCAAAGGCCAAGCTCACCCCTCTGGACCAGAAAGGTGATGTCATTAAAGCAGAGCTGTGTGGGGCTGTCTTCGCAACACGCCTGAAGACATACTTCGAGAAGCACTGCTACATCAAGGTCGATCGGTGGACCCATTTTGTCGATAGTCAGACAATCCTGGGAGCCATCCAGAAGGATAGCTATGGCTTTCAGACATTTTTTGCAAACCGAATTGGGGAAATCCAAAAGGCCGGACCAGTGGAAAGCTGGAGGTGGGTCAAAGGAAAAGACAATATCGCCGACATCCTCACAAGGGGAGCATCCCCTGAGGAGCTTGCAGAGGGATCAGTGTGGCAGGAAGGCCCTGGATTTTTGAAGTTGCCTGAATCAGATTGGCCTGTGAAAACTGCCCAAGAGATCAACCCCTCTGTTACTGAAGAGATCGGGGGACTTCGGAGGAAGGCGTTCTCGGCTCTGGTCACAGCAGGACCCCAGCCCAGGAAATGGTCGAGTCCAACGATCATTGCGCTTGTGCGCCTAGTGGACCCCCGAAGAATCAGTTCACTGGCACGGTTGTGCGGGACCATAGCCTGGATGAGACGAGCAGTGGAAATCTGGCTGGGTAGCAACAGCCAGTCCCCAGTGCAGTTAAAGTGGGAGGCAAGACCATGCCTGTCTGTGGATGAAAGAGCAACAGCTTTCAAAGATTTAGCTCTCGCAGCTCAAGACGGTGTCGAGTTCCGTGACACAACCTTGGATCGCCTGGTGGTTCAAAAAGAGGAAAAGACAGGACTCTTGCTCTGCGGAGGGAGAATCCAATGCTGGGATGAAGACCGAGTGGCTGTACCACTAATCCCATGCCAGTCGTGGCTAGCAACCCTACTGGCTAGAGAGGAACATGAAGAGAACCATGAAGGTGTCGCCTCTACCCTTCTGCGGACAAGAAGGAAAGCCTGGATCGTGCAGGGACGAAGAACAGTAAAGAGAGTACTGAATAACTGTGTCACCTGCCGAAAGCAAAGAGCCGAGATGTGCCGACAAATAATGAGTGATCTCCCTCAAGAGCGTACCAAAAGAGCAAGCCCATTCGAGTTTACAACCCTCGACCTCTTTGGCCCCTTCGAGGTGAAAGACGCTGTTAAGAGAAGAACAAGCAAGAAGGTCTGGGGCATCGTTTACTGCTGTATGGCCTCGAGAGCCGTCCATGCGGACCTAACCGATGACCAGTCGACAGAAGGCTTCCTCCAAGCATACTCCCGCTTTGTTGCTCTGAGGGGGCATCCAAGGAAACTATGGTCCGATAGAGGCACCAACTTTGTTGGCGCAAAGCCGGCTCTGCGTGAGCTGCATAAGCATATGGCTTGCCTGCAAGCTGCGTCCATGGAAGATGTAGCTGCCAAGAATGGGACCGAGTGGAAGTGGGAGTTTCACCCTGCAGATGCGCCCCACAGGAATGGAGCTGCGGAGGCTGCTGTAAAGCTTTTGAAGAGGGCACTCACGAGCCTTGGAGGAGCTACAGGGTCTCTCACGTGGGGAGAACTCCAAACTCTGTTCTATCAGGCTGCCAACCTGACAAACGAACGCCCAATCGATGCCAGAGCTCAAGAACAGGAAGACTCGGTCGAGTATCTAACACCCAACTCCCTGATACTGGGTCGAGCATCGCTTGGAGGAGATACCAGCGGGCTTGACCTAGAGACCCATCCCTGGCGTCGACTAAGGGCTATTCAAATCGGAGTGGACCGGTTCTGGGCAAAGTGGAGGGAACTAGCTGGCCCAAACCTGTTTGTTCGACACAAGTGGCATCGGACAGAGAGGAACGTCAAAATCGGCGACCTCGTCTGGATTGCTGACCCTAACGCTTTGAGAGGTCAGTTTCGTCTTGGCCGGATTCTGACTGTCTACCCAGACAGTAAAGGGATCGTCAGGGATGCCGACATCACAACTTGTGCTGGCCTTCCCGTTTCCCTGGCGGGTGGCCGAAAGAAGAATTCTTCACTGCCCAGGGCAGTAATCAGAAGAGACGTGAGAAGGCTGGTGGTCCTTCTGCCGGTGGAGGACCAAACTCCTCCACCCCAGTTGTCATGACACCTGCCTCTTCCTGAACCCCTTTCATTCAAGTCACCGCCCTTTCCCCTTGTCGGCTGGTTGGTGCAAGCCTAGCGCTGCCACCATGCCCATCACATTGCACATTCATGAAGACGCAAGAGTGTGCACATCCCCGGGCAGTGCACCACACACCTGCCAAAGGCATTGACTTGAACATTGGACACATACACTTACACGTGGACTTTGTGAAAAAAAAAAAAAAAAAAAAAAAAAAAAAAAAAAAAAAAAAAAAAAGTGTCACTAAGAAGGGTCTTTAAGTGATTTTGGTAAGTTCCCTGGATCATAAGATCGGCAACTTAAGTGGGAGGTGTTGTGTTTTCTGTGGTGTTATATAATTATTTCTCATTTACATGTTTCATTCCAAAGTGTACCTTAATCCAGAGTACAAATGCTTCAAGTAAAACCTATAGACAACCGTTTGAGTTTCAACCGTTTTTGTGTAGTCTTTCTTTAAGAGAGGAGAGTGTTGTGGGTCCATGTAACCGTTGGTTACCCGTGTAAACGAAGCGCGAGATTTGATTTACTTGTACGGTATTTACAACCGATTTACAACCCGGTATGCAGCCAATTGGTAAGCTCTCTTAGTTCACTGTTTTCTTGTCTGCGTTCATGTTATACACTTCATGTTATCTGCTATCGGTATGCTGTATTGTTGCAGTATGTTTACGTCCGCTCCCTGGTGTTGTTGTACGTTGAGGAGAACGCGATCGCGCTATGCTCCGGTAAATCCAACCAGTTTACTGATGATCGAAGTTGAGAAATGGTAAAGCTGTGAGACATGGTGCTAACATTTGGACTTCTGGGGTTGCTGTCTCATCCGTGTATGCTTGTTTCTTTCGTTTTTGGAATGCTTGATTAAGTAAATCGCAGAGACCGGTTTTTAACGTACTACTTGGTTTGCCGCCGGGCATTATGGGAGTTGTAGTTATTGTGGTGAAAGCCTAAATACACATTCGGGATTTGAATATAGTGTTTGACATGTTTGACATATGAACCAGTGAATATGAAAGATAGTGAAGTATTATTATTATTATTAATTAATTAATTAATTAATTAATTAATTTTTATATATATTTATTTTGATTAATGCATGTTTATTAAGCTATTATTAGTTAATTAACATTTTGATATTTGTCATGATGAGATACGGGTTAATGTTATTTATTATTGTTGCTTATTGTTATTGGGCTATTGTGGTGAGTGAAATGTGATGTTTGTGTTGTGCACATGATAAATGAAACATTGCATTCCTTACTTTTCAGGTTTATTACCTGCTTCCCTTTTTAGATAAATAAACAAATAAGAAGTGGAAAATTGAGTAATATCCTTTTGTACACCGGGTTGCCCTTTTCCGTGGGAGGAAAACGGAACAGCAACTGAGGTGAAGGGAGTCATCTCTCTCTCTCTCTCGCTCTCTCTCTCTCTCTCTCTCTCTCTCTCTCTCTCACTGAGGAAAGGCCTGCCTTTCCTCAGTCTCTCTTTATATATGTTATGTTTACTCCGCCAGCTGTAATAAACTGTAAAAAACATGATGATCTGTAAAGGTTTCAGATCAACACCGTGTACGCTTGCCTCTGTAGAAGTACTCTTAAAGTCTGAAAGCTTCATCCGCCAGCGCCAATGAGTTTTCTTCAGTAGAATACGGAACAGGAATCAAGACTCTGCTCCTTTGCAGTTTCTGGTTCCCGGCCCAGGCTCAGTTCTGTCCCCGCCCAGAAGTTCTGCTTTATCGTAGTGGGACTGCTGGATCCAAGCTCACATCGTCTGTCTCTCAACCCCGCAGGGTCGTCTTTCAGAAGGAACGCGTGACATATCAACTATTGATAATATAGTCAGGGCGTTTCTTCATAGAATCTAAATATGTGTGTGTCTGTGTGTGTGTGTCTGTGTGTGTGTGTGTGTGTGTGTTTGTGTGTGTGAGAGTGTGTCTGTGTTTGTGAGTGTGTGAGAGAGTGTGTCTGTGTTTGTGAGTGTGTGAGAGAGTGTGTCTGTGTTTGTGAGTGTGTGAGAGAGTGTGTCTGTGTTTGTGAGTGTGTGAGAGAGTGTGTCTGTATTTGTGAGTGTGTGAGAGAGTGTGTCTGTGTTTGTGAGTGTGTGAGAGAGTGTGTCTGTTTGTGAGTGTGTGAGACAGTGTGTCTGTGTTTGTGAGGGTTTGTGAGAGTAGAGTATGCATGTCTGTCTGAGAGTGGGTGTTTATGTGTGTTTGATACTATGTCTAATTGTTTGTTCTTTGTGAGTATGTGTGTGTGTGCGGGTTGCCTATATATGAGCGCACACTTTTGTTCACACTCCTCACATGCAGAACATATCATGTGACCCCGTCCTCATCGCTACTTAATATCTCCTCTCCCTCCTCCTGATCAACACACACGTGCTTCAGTATGAAAGGGTCACATGGCCTCATGGACACCGGGGAGCTCTGTGGTAAAACTGTAATCCCACACAGCCGTGTGCACTCTGCACCCTCATCAGAGCAAACACAGAGGTGAGACTCATTTCACGGGCGAGCATGAGTCTTATCTGTGAGGATGTCCGTGCGTCGTAGGCAGCAGAGTCCCCCAGGGCTGAGCAAACATCCCTGGGACAGGAGAGTCTGGTGGTGAGTCCCACTCCACTAAGACCCCCCCCCCCCCCCCTTTGTCCACAATCTAACCTGCATCTGCATGCCAGAGCGAAATGCCCTAACCCCTACCTCGTCCTTAATTGAACTGTCTCTGTGTATTAACTCTCTGCCGGTATTAACCCCTATCGGCTCATTAGTGAGAATGTCTTGACCTGTCTCTGTATTCACTGTCTAACCCCTACCTGCTCCTTAATGACCTGTCTCTGTATTCACTGTCTAACCCCTACCTGCTCCTTAATGACCTGTCTCTGTATTCACTGTCTAACCCCTACCTGCTCCTTAATGACCTGTCTCTGTACTGTCTAACTCCTATCTGCTCCTTAATGACCTGTCTCTGTATTCACTGTCTAACCCCTACCTGCTCCTTAATGACCTGTCTCTGTTTTTACTGTCTAACCCCTACCTGCTCCTTAATGACCTGTCTCTATACTGTCTAACTCCTATCTGCTCCTTAATGACCTGTCTCTTTATTCACTGTCTAACCCCTACCTGCTCCTTAATGACCTGTCTCTGTATTCACTGTCTATCCCCAGCCTGCTCCTTAATGACCTGTCTGTGTATTCACCGTCTAATCCCTACCTGCTCCTTAATGACCTGTCTCTGTTTTTACTGTCTAACTCCTACCTGCTCCTTAATGACCTGTCTCTGTATTCACTGTCTAACCCCTACCTGCTCCTTAATGACCTGTCTCTGTATTCACTGTCTAACCCCTACCTGCTCCTTAATGACCTGTCTCTGTATTCACTGTCTAACCCATACCTGCTCCTTAAGGACCTGTCTCTGTATTCACCATCTAACCCCTACCTGCTCCTTAATGACATGTCTCTGTACTGTCTAAACCCTACCTGCTCCTTAATGACATGTCTCTGTACTGTCTAACCCCTCTCTGCTCCTTAATGACCTGTCTCTGTATTCACTGTCTAACCCCTACCTTCTCCTTAATGACCTGTCTCTGTGTCCACTGTCTAACTCCTACCTGCTCCTTAATGACATGTCTCTGTACCGTCTAACCCCTACCTGCTCCTTAATGACCTGTCTCTGTGTTCACTGTCTAACTCCTACCTGCTCCTTAATGACATCTGTCTTTATTCACTGTCTAACTCCTACCCACCCCATGATGACATTGTTTCTGTTTTCACTGAGAGTCCTCTATGTTGTATGCCAAACATTGTTATCGTTCTGTTGTCTTGTGGTGTATTTAGATAGAGGCTATTCTTAAAAATAACGAGGAGCACTAATACCACACGTACATATGTAAACACACACACACACTATTGTTCTGGTGCGGTGTAGCTGAGTTGGGCGAGGGTGCAGCCAGTGTTACTGCATAGCTACGGCAACAACAGCATCACTGAGGTGATGAGGTGAGCGGCTTGGGTCCTGATGGAAACAAAGTATTCTGCTCACAGCTCTGTAACCTTGGCTGAGCTCCTCCCCTGGCAGCGCTGCTGCACAGGCCGCCTGCATGCCAATATCCAGCCCCAGAGCCGGCCCCGAGACCGGCCTGAACCAACCCCGGACCCAGGGTCCCCCAACCAAGGGCACCAAAACCCCCTTGTATTGTGTGTGTGTGTCCCACTGCTGTGGGAATGCTAATGTGTTCATCAATGTTAACAGACTTGACATATGGACAGTTTTGGCTGCCAGATGCTTTGTTTTTCCTGAAACTTTTTTTGAGAATACTGGACAAACACTTGTGCATAGATAATATGCACCAGTGCATAGATAATATATGTTTACGTAAAATGTGTGTGCATGCATATGTGTCTGTTTTGTTAGATAGATACTGTGTCCGGTTTATATTTTACTCTACTTTTTTGTAGTTCTTTTCAATTATGAATGGATGCTTTGATTGTAGTCAGGCTCACTTGAATGCCGCTTCGTGATTTTGTGTAATTATTTAATCTTGTTTATCTGGGATTATAATAGATTAAATATATTGTCACTACATTACATTGGGTAAAATAAAAGCGGACGATCGATGTTGTGACACCACTATCCTCACTGCTTTAAAAACAACATTGTGTGTTAATTGCAAACCTTGATTCACCATTGTATGACTTAATTAAAATATACATGAGTTTCGCTGCAATCTGTTCAGAAGCAACTTGTTTGGGCCTTGTTGTCTTTGGCAAGGGCTATGGCTCTCTCCGTCTCTCCATTCCTCTCTCCATCACTCTTTCACTGCTCATCTCATGCTCCCTCTCCATCTCTCTCTCCATCTCTCTCTCCTTTTCCATCCCTCTCCATCTCTTCTGACCCCTCCCTCTTACTCTGTCCATCTCAACCTTTATGTCTCTTTCTCTCAGTCTCTCTCTATTTCTCTTCATCCCTCTCTTTCTTCCTCCTACATGTTTGAGTTGGAACAGAAGTACTGAATCCTGATGAGAGCTGGTTCACTGACAGAAGAACAGATGCACCAAACAAACTCAGATCTTTCTGGGCTTCAGCACTAGTCACATTTGTTGCTATGTGGTTGTATTTGAACATGGTAAATACCGCAGTAGACATAAAAGAGTATTGATTGGGTATGTTGCCCCACCAAAATGTATGAACCATGGGGGAGGTAATGTCAGCGAATGACAAAACAGCAATAAGTTAGTTGGCCCTATATTTATAACAATCCTCTGTAACACCAACACCAGGCCTGCACATAGAAGATACAGGACAACAACCTCACCAATGTGTGGCTTTCTGACAGCTGGTGACCAATAACAAAGTTGGTCCCTTTCAGCCAAACCCAAGCTCTTCGGCTATGGAGGTGTGTTTAATATGAGGAGTAAAAACTGTCACATGTCAAATGTCACACAGATGAATCCATCATTAGACATACAGCTATTGTTATCATAGTCAATATGCTGTTATACTATTAAATCAACAATTAAATAAATAAAATAGTAGTTGAATGTGTAATACTATGTATTTTTCTGTCCCAGTAGACGTAGACGTAGCATGTTTCGACGTAGCAAGTTTCTAGAGTTCATCGTAGAACAACTGAATAGTTTGACAAGACACATGAATTACATCCCAGAAACCATCTGGAACAAAAGAACAACACGCCATCACAGAAGCCACCTGACTTTGTCAGTTTTTCAAGAGTATTATGTTTATGTATATAAATACATATGTATAAACTGAATGTATAAACATACTGTACACAAGCAATAACAAACAACACCCCACTGACCCTGCAGAGCTCCAGTGAATGAATAGCGCCTCACAAGGTAGAGCAGTACTGCGAGCCCCGCAGCACACATCACACACACAACGTGTTGTACTGGTGTTCAGGTGGACATTCTGTTACCAACGTGAGGAGCAGGCAACAGTTACAAAGCCAAAAGACCAAAATAATGTTCTGCATTCCTGCCGAAGATGGAGTGACTCCTTGTTCTGCTCCATGTGCATCACAGGGACAACACGGAGAGAACCAGGATTACACGAGCCTCTGCTCTGACAGGAGGGAGACGCGTGAGGCAGTGAGGCGGGCTGTCACTCAGGCCTTCACCAGGGTAAACACTGTGTCATCGCTGAGGCAGTGACTGGGGGCCTGGTGATTAAGGCTTGCTGTGCAGCAAAAAATACTGAAATCCAGATGTGTATACAAAACTGGGAGGTGAGAATACGCAGATGTCTATGCACTCAGACACCACGCGTATGCAGTGATGGAACTGTGATGCATGTGATATGGCGATACCATGAGTGAAAGGCAGCGAGAGATAGCTCATGTAAAAAGACATCTGACTCACATCTACTGTCTAAATTCGCTAACACAGGAGTCTTTGCATGTGTGTATGTCTTCCTCAATTTTTCCGACAACCGTTTATCCAACTCAACTTCACTTAGTACTACTGACTGAGGGGCCAAGGAAGCGCAGATACAGTGTCGAATGAGATCTACAGGACAATGATCTGCAGTAGTTGGAACAAAGAAGTTAGGATAAAAGCACTTTAGAAAGAAAGACAATGGGAATAACAGGCAGGTTGGGAAAACCCTGGTCTTGTGATGCGTGGGGTTTTGGGGTGGCTTTATCCACCTGACTCTGTGCTACATTTAGTGTCTTCTACACTGCAGTTGAATATGCCAACATTAAAATGCAATTGACACTGGCAATCGGTTTTCCAAATGTAATAGGAACAATGGACTTTTTCAAATGTTTCCCTTTGTTCCCCCTTTGTGTTCCCTTTGTGTTGTAAATGAGTAAAACAAACCCAGGCTCTGAATGAACAATCCCTTTATTGAGAAATCAAGCTCATCCCGCTAAGATCATTCATGTGTGCATAATCTCAGTACAATTAGTATGTATCAACAAAAAACCCTTTGCCATTGCTTCATGCTGTTTGACCCTATCGGAAAACCTCTGCACACACACATTGCTGCCTTTCTCCTTGGGCATTCATTTGTGCAGACACCTACACAGAGTTCTGTGGGGAGCTGAGCATCTGGTCAGCATCTGGTCCCTCCTATTAGCAAAGCACATTTTCCCATCTCTTCCTTCATGTGAGCTCTGTGAGTGAACGGTTCCCGGTCAGACACTAAATGCACGACACGAGCGCGACGCAGAGGAGAAGAAGAAGACGTGTACAACAAGGAAAATAAATGTGGGGTTTCATTTTACAAAGAGGTTGACAAAACATCATCCGACATCGGCAGTCCACCCTCGGGAGCCAGGCCTTCTCTGGCCCTTCACCTCTCCTTACCCCTCACCCTTCACCTCTCCCCTCTACTCACCCTATCTCCCTTCATCTCCCCCTCTCCTTACCCCTCACCCTTCACCTCTCCTTACCCCTCACCCTTCACCTCTCCCCTCTCCGCACCCTATCTCCCTTCATCTCCCCCCTCTCCTTACCCCTCACCCTTCACCTCTCCCCTCTACTCACCCTATCTCCCTTCATCTCCCCCCTCGCCTTACCCCTCACCCTTCACCTCTCCCCTCTACTCACCCTATCTCCCTTCATCTCCCCCTCGCCTTACCCCTCACCCATCACCCCTCCCCTCTCCGCACCCTATCTCCCTTCATCTCCCCCCTCGCCTTACCCCTCACCCTTCACCTCTCCCCTCTACTCACCCTATCTCCCTTCATCTCCCCCCTGGCCTTACCCCTCACCCATCACCCCTCCCCTCTCCGCACCCTATCTCCCTTCATCTCCCCCCTCGCCTTACCCCTCACCCATCACCCCTCCCCTCTACTCACCCTATCTCCCTTCATCTCCCCCCTCGCCTTACCCCTCACCCATCACCCCTCCCCTCTCCGCACCCTATCTCCCTTCATCTCCCCCCTCTCCTTACCCCTCACCCTTCACCTTGCCCCTCTCCTCAGCCCCCACCCATTCTCCCTTCACCTCTCCCCTTGCCTCAACACATCACCCCCGCCCCCCCCCCCCCCCCCCCCCCCTTGCTTGCTCAGAGCGGCGTATCGATCTAAACAGTTTATCTGAGGTGCGCCGCAGTCGCTTGCCATTGTTGTCTCTGAGTAGAGCTCTCCCTCTCGTCTCGCTGCAAAGCAAACACGCACACACACAACGGAGTTTACCTTCCGCTACGAGAGCCATGACTACCCACTGGGTGTTTGTTGAAGCGGAGAGCAGGGGATATGAGAGAGAGAGAGAGAGAGAGAGAGAGAGAGAGAGAGAGAGAGAGAGAGAGAGAGAGAGAGAGAGAGAGAGAGAGAGAGAGAGAGAGAGAGAGAGAGAGAGAGAGAGAGAGAGAGAGAGAGAGAGAAAGAGAGGTGGAGAGAGAGAGAGAGAGATGGAGAGAGAGAGAGAGAGAGAGAGAGAGAGAGAGAGAGAGAGAGAGAGAGAGAGAGAGAGAAAGAGAGATGGAGAGAGAGAGAGAGATGGAGAGAGCGTCAGAGAGAGAGATGGGGGGAGAGACAGATTGAAGAAAGAGAGAGGGATGGAGAGAGAGTTAGTGGAAGGGTGGGAGGTAGCATGGGAGAGAAGGAGAGAGGGAGAGATCATAGAGAGATGTGGTGGGAGAAAGAGAGACAGAGGAGGGAGAGAGAGAGGGAAAGAGAAGAGAAAGGAGGGAGAGAATTAGGAATAGGAGAGAGGAGGAGAGAGGTAGAAGGGGAGGAAATGATAAATCAGCAGGCCGAACGGCGGCTGACACTATTACATCCTTGGAGCGCTCCTCGCTAAGCAAGGTTAGCCTGTCTGTCTCCGGGTGCTGGCGGCTGCTAAGCCCGCAGGAGAGGCTAAATTAGACAATTAAACACAAATAAATCTTCCAGTACGGCCTGGCAGTGGCATTCTGAGGTGGTTAGGGTTGAGTCGGGGTGCGTGCGGAACATATGAGAGCATGAATGAAGGAGCAGAGTTCTAGCAGGTCGTGGAATAAGACAAGGCAACAAACCCTAGTTACTTTGTGACATTGTCTGGATTGACGACAGGAGTAGCCAATTAGAATCCCGTGGGTCATCGCACCAAATGTCACACTTCTGAAAGATCGCTGAAGGATGGTGGGAGAAAGTAAGAGGCGAGTGGCCAAGGTTTTTGACCTTGAGCTGCTCCTAAGTTCACCTTGAGGAAAACATGAGTCCTGTGTGACCTCTCACTCTGGTCTGCTGTGCGCACCTGCTATCAGAGTCACCCCTGCCTCATACCCAGGCATCTGGGAAATGGACGGAACGGATGAATGGATTAAAACATGTGGTGGGTAGAAGGAGGAGGTGAGAGGGAGTGGAGGTTGGTAGAGGTAGAAGGAGGAGGTGGGTAGAAGGTGGATGTGGGAGGGAGTGGAGGTGGGTAGAAGATGGAGGTGGGAGGGAGTGGAGGTGGGTAGAAGGTGGAGGTGGGAGGGAGTGGAGGTGGGTAAAAGGAGGAGGTGGGGGGGAGTGGAGGTGGATAGAAGGTGGAGGTGGGAGGGAGTGGAGGTGGGTAGAAGGAGGAGGTGGGGGGAGTGGAGGTGGATAGAAGGTGGAGGTGGGAGGGAGTGGAGGTGGGTAGAAGGAGGAGGTGGGAGGGAGTGGAGGTGGGTAGAGGTAGAAGGAGGTGGGTAAAAGGAGGAGGTGGGAGGGAGTGGAGGTGGATAGAAGGAGGAGGTGGGAGGGAGTGGAGGTGGGTAGAAGGAGGAGGTGGGAGGGAGTGGAGGTGGGTAGAAGGTGGAGGTGGGAGGGAGTGGAGGTGGGTAGAAGATGGACGTGGGAGGGAGTGGAGGTGGGTAGAAGGAGGAGGTGGGAGGGAGTGGAGGTGGGTAGAAGGAGGAGGTGGGAGGGAGTGGAGGTGGATAGAGGTAGGAGGAGGTGGGAGGGAGTGGAGGTGGTTTATTATGTTTGGGAGCTATAAACATGATGCCCTTGGCTCTCCCTGAACAGACGGACCATGGAGGATTTTACCACCTCCATAAACCATGTTCATCTTCTGCTCCTCTACTCCCCCCTGGTCTCCTTCTCTCTTTCTCTCCCCCCCTCATTCTCTCTCATCCTCTCTCCCTACCTCTTTTTGTGTCCCTCACTCTCCCTTTCTTTCTGTTTCTCTCTCCTTCCCCACCTCCCTCCCCCCGCTCCCCAAATCCTTTCTCTCCCTCTCTCCTGCACAGATTAATTACCACACCTGTCTCTCCTCACACATCAGATTCATTAACTTCAACAGGTTCTATTGTTGACCTATAGCACTGTTTAATAATACATCACAGCACCGCTGGCCCTAATATAGACTCCTGAGGACGCTTTGAATAACAGAGGAAAAATATGTCTCTCTCACACACACACATATACCCATGCATATGTGCACGCATATGCACGCACACGCACACACACACACACACGTACACACACACACACACGTACACACACACACACACACACACACACACACACACCACACACACACACATACACACTGATACACAAACACAGGACTATAATTTTAACATGCTAACCTCTACTTGATCCAAAATTAATATCTAACAAACTCCCTAACAACTTAACCCCCCCCCCCCCCCCTAATTTAACTAAGGTAAGATGTATCTAATTAATCCCAGGTGGAAAATGTGGGAGTCACAGCAGGAGCATAGCACGTAGAAATTGAAAAAAGAGATTCAACAATGTGAGGGAGAGTAAGAACACATATACAGAAATAATCACAGGTCCAACTAATACATATTCACATGATGAAGACCTTTCCAGGAAGCTCTCAGAATGCATGCAGTTCAGACTAACAAATAACATTGAAGCACTCGCTATTTGTTCAGTCCCATGTGACTAAAATCCTCCAATCGCATGCTTGCATCACCCTGGAAAGCGCCCTGTGGCCGATAGCGATCGGCGACACCGTTTGTTGCGGCTTCAGAAGCTGGAGCAGGTGAAGGGTGTGCTCGGAGGGGTTTTGGACGTTGTGATGAGCTGGGGGCCGGAGTCCACCACCCCTGCTACACTGGCACCACATTAAACACTTTCTGTTCAACTGTCGTTGAACTGTCGTTGGTTAATTTTAGGAATGCAGATTCCTGAAACAAACAAGAACAGTTTGATTTAAGCAGAACGTAACTTAAAATAAAATAAAATCCAGTCCCAAGCACACATTGTTTCTGAACGTATCACCTGAAGAGTGTGAACCAACCGATGAGACGTGGTCCTAAATGCCTTCTATTCCATACATCATAGACGTGAACCCTGAAGACAGCCGCGAAAAAGCCTTGTTTCAAACAAGACCGCTTCTGTCCTGTTGGAATCCACGCTGCGGCGACTCCGTCTCCTGAGACCCTCGAGAGTTTCCTGGGTTCGGCCGCACGCCACGTTTGTTCCGATCACAAACAGACAGTTAGAGCCGGCCAGCGCCTGTCTCTCCCCATCAGCCCGCAAGCGCTTCCACTCCACCACGGAGCACAATAGCAGGGATGAGAGCATAATGTGGCCTACGAAGGGGCTTTCTCTGTGTGCCTGGCTGTCAGATGAGAGGCAGATGGGTCACAGACGAACAGCGGAACTGTCAGTTACAGCAGGGGGTGCCTAAGACTCTAAGAGGGATTAAATCCCCTTCGTGTGCTCACATCTCTTCTCCCACTGCATGCCAACGTCCATCAGATGTCGCCTTCACTTTGCCTCTCCATCCCACTCCTCACGTTCATAGATTGAATGGATACAAGAGTCAGATGATCTGAGATACACACAACAACCCAGACACAACTTGTGGGGTCAGGACCCCACTCAAGGTTGCATGATGTGCTTATGGGGTTTGGGTGTATTCTGACTTTCAAATCCCAAATGTCTCTAATACATCAATATCTCATACAGACTGTAATTGATGGGGCATCTTTATAAAAAAAAAAAAAAACATTTTAGAAAGATCATTTTTTTTGGAAAATGCCTCGTTCAGATTAACTCACTGCTTGGTGATTCGCAGCAATGAGCGAATCATTACTATTTATCATACTATTTATAACGGGTGGTTCGATGTGCATGTATGTTTACTGGGACATTGAGATGCTGACAGGGTAAAAAAGATGTGTGGGGAAGCAAATCCCCGTGGGGTCACCATTATGTTCAGAGCTATACAGAGGTCATGCCCCCCAATGACCTGTACACTAGTGACCTCAGCCCACCAGTAGAACAAGGCTGATGATCTTGGTGTTTTTTTTACTCGATCACTTTAAATCCTGTATATAAGTGCTATTTATAATCTGGAAAACAGAACCACAACCGGAAATCATTTGAAATGCATCCAAAGTCCATCAGAATGAAGATAGATGGAGCGGTGCCTGCAGCACTTCTCAAATGCTTTTCAACTAAATTTGCAAAAAATAACTTTAAATATTAGGAAAGCTCTCTCGGGGTGTCTGATCAGCAGTTATTTCCCAGGCGTGCAGTCCTAAATATTGTCGGTGTTGTATAATGATTAAAACAGCCGTGAGCCAGTCAGCGGTGTCATCTGTCCTGCTGAGCCCTGCATACCACCGGGAGCTGCTGTAAATCTCCTTCACTAAGTTACCTCGTGACTAATGGGTCTGCATTACAAGTGGTAAAGGAGCCTTTTATCTGCCGGATAGACTTTATGTACACATTCTGATGTTGCTGCCATTGCATACCAGAGTGTATGTCCATGCTAGTGGAAACCTTACAATTGGAGTAACCATTTAGTGAATAATGATGATGCAGGCCTACTTCATTAG
The DNA here is from genome assembly GCA_036785325.1 of Urophycis tenuis. Lineage (NCBI taxonomy): Eukaryota > Metazoa > Chordata > Actinopteri > Gadiformes > Phycidae > Urophycis > Urophycis tenuis. The sequence goes on along the minus strand of JAXIVH010000005.1, from coordinate 16,890,551 downwards.
TACCATTGAACTCCTTATCTTTATTTAGCTTGTTTTAAACGTGTGAGTATGTATTCTATGAGCTCAAACATAGACGAAAATATCAAAAGAAATCCTAAGTTTTTTTAAATCAGTTTCTTAACGTTCTGTTCTGCTCTGATTTCAGGTGTTTTTTGTGGCTTTGAATTTCCTTCATGGTCGACACTTCAACGCCCCGCTGAAAGAACACAGACGCCCAGAGAGTGCTAATGCCGCGGATGAGAGGAGCGCTATCTGGGGAGCGGATGGCTGCACCCGAGACTCCAGAGAGATGGGGTAGCTTCTCGGTCACTGCTATACGGGCCGCAGTTCATTGTAGAAGATTGCTCATTATAACACACATCTTAAGTACGCGCATTAGCCTTGAAAGAGTTGCAGTGGGTCATCACCGCACCTGTCCTCCTTCCTTGAACCCTCAAAACAAATGTTTAGAAACTCCTCTCGTAGTTTACAAATTCCATCTGAAACGGGGTTACTTTCACTGACACTTTAATCCGAGGAAAGTCGCCGCAATAGAAGACAGCAATAGAACAATAGAAAGACAGCAATTGCCATCTCACCCACACACACACACACACACACACACACACACACACACACACACACACACACACCAACACACACACAAACACCAACACACACACACACACACACACACACACACACACACACACACACACACACACATACCTGTTGTGAAACAAGTTGGAAACAAATAAAAAAAGGTTTGTGTAAGATTCACAATTTCCCACTATCACTGGTGTCTAACATGCCATGTAGAAGCATGCTGATATATGTGTAGCTTGGATAAAAACACAGAAACCTAAGACAAAAAGCAGGTCAAACTTTTTGTTTGTTTGTGACTGTATTGGCAAATATGGGCGGCACGGTGGTGCAGTGGTTAGCACTGTCGCCTCACAGCAAGAGGGTTCTGGGTTCGAATCCACCTGGGACCCGGGACCTTTCTGTGTGGAGTTTGCATGTTCTCCCCGTGCTTGCGTGGGTTCTCTCCGGGTACTCCGGCTTCCTCCCACAGACCAAAAACATGCAGGTTGGGGATTAGGTTAATTGGTGTCTCTAAATTGACCATAGGTGTGTATGTGAGTGTGAATGGTTTTTTGTCTATGTATGTTAGCCCTGTGATAGGCTGGCGACCTGTCCAGGGTGTACCCCGCCTCTCGCCCGTTGCAGCTGGGATTGGCTCCAGCCCCCCCCGCGACCCTCGTAGAGGATAAGCGGTTACGATAATGGATGGATGGATGGATGTATTGGCAAATATGCAGCATGTATGTGCGTCTGTGAATCTATTGTATGTGTGCATGCAATAAGTTGTTACTACTTTGTATTGAAATTGAAACACTGTTTTTACATATTAACATAGTTCCTCACACAGTTCTTCTCTCTGGGTTCATTTTGGGTCGCCCACAAAGAGCAGAACTTCAAAGTGTGTGTGTGTGTGTGTGTGTGGGGGGGGGGGGGGGGGGGGGGCTTAGATCAAACAACCTGCTGTCTGGGTGGGGACTGGACCCACACGGCTCCCTATCACCCCCACCCTCCATCACCACACAAACGCCTCTCTTTTCATGTCGGGACAACAGTGAAATGATAATGTGCATAAATCAAGCGGAGCGTGTGGCCGGTGTTTGTGGAGCTCAGGAGGAGATGGTTTGAGGCCGCTGGACACAGAGTGACTCGCCACCCTTCTAAGGCAACAGGACCACAGAGAACAGTTTCTGTTCTCCTGTTAGAAAGCATCATTATTTTATTTTTGTTTTTCTTTTCTTTTTTATCCCATTGTTTGCTCCAAATTGTTATTCACAAATATATATATATATATATATATATATATATATATATATATATATATATATATATATATATATATATATATATATATATATTGTGATGGGTTGTGGCCATAGATTGGGGCAAGTCCCAACCTCAATGTGCCAAATATGGATTCTTACCTTCAGATCAGTCATAATTAAACCGGCATAAGCCAATGAGTGATGTCACAGGCACTACGTCCATATTCTTTACGGTCTGTGATAGAAATGACTTGAGATAATGGTTGGTGCTCTACTGGAGTTTAGAGATAGCTCTTTCACCTCCTAGCGACACTTCTGTCCTCCCATTTCTCTTTTAACCTCTTCATCCATAAATCGTCCGGGCAAAGCCCCTTCCCCCCAAATTCAAAGACGTCTGAGAAAGCATGTGATAAAGCATGTGACACCCCAAGAAGGATTTTGTTCCCAACTTCATAACCACGTTTCATAATTGTGCATATGCACACGCTCAGCAATATCAATTATGAGATGAAAGCTGAACGACTACTGACTCCAACAGTCCAGACCATAACACTCTGTGACTACAATTTGCTGAACTAGAGGCAAATGACAATCAAGAACAAACGTTGAACAAACCTTTTTCTTTTTACAACCAAAGCTTATGTCTTACCTTTGTTTTTTTGTCATTAAAGTTGTGTTTGATTGTATAAAACTACCATACACATATAATCCAGTGTCTGAGGGGTATTTTGCACCTAAACATGATGTTTACAATCAATGTATAGTAGCTGAGAGAGGGTTTCAGAGCAAATGGGGAAATTGCCTTCAATTAGAACACACATACTTTGTCGCCATCTGGTACATTTAAATGAAGGGCATTTAGCAGACGCTTTTGTCCAAAGCAACCTACAATAAGTACATTTGTCAGAAGAAGGTGAAACCCTTCATTGCTGGGACGGTGCAATTGTGATTGTTTTGCATTGTGTCATTCATCCTGAACTTTCAATAAAGAGGTCAAGGGTAAACATTGCACAATAGGTTCTCAAGAAATCAACCTGTTTGTGTCTCATGAAGCTTATATAGTAATTTTTTCATTGGTTTGCATTGGATTTATTTATTTATTTGCATATTTCCCCTGACTCAACTTAACCCTGTCTATTCCTATGTATTTGCTCTACTTCACTTTACATTCATTTTATTGTCATAAAACATTCAGCCAGATACTGAACTGATGTTTTGCTATGGCCGGATAGTTCTATAGGGCTGACAACTGATTAAGCACTAGGTGCTATTCAATGTAAAACATGACATTTATTTAAGAGGGAAATGAAATCTTCTACTCATGCTGTGTTCTAGCTTTCTTCACTCAAACTAAGTGGTATCGACATGTATTATTTCACTTGCATCACATTTCCACAGGTGTTATCTTTATTTTGGTACCAAGAATAGATTAGATTGGCCAAGATTATAGCTCTTGCAGTTGTGGAGATAAACTCTATTTACTTTGGGTATGTTATTTTCAGAAAAAAACTCAGAAATAGGCCTAGTGATGAATAGGTTAAACCTTCTATCTCACAACGAGAGAAGGGGGGAAGTAGAATTGCAGCAGCCTTGACAGCTGATTGGACGTTGAAGTGTGACAGCCTTTTGATTGGCTGAGCTGCGGTCTCTATAATCACCATAGATAAGTTGTCCTGACACGTACACGACAAGCACGTCATGCGTGGTGACGGCTGGCTTAACGGGCTGCTGCAGTTTACACGCTGGTTATTCTGAGCCACAGACCCTTCAGAAGAACATTTCTATAAAGAGGTTTTCTTTTTTGGACAGGCGAATATTTAAGGTAGCTGAAAGAGGGACATTATACGGTCTTACTGGTGTCTGGCTTGGTTTCGTTCCCACCTCAAGCACCTCCTTGCGGGTTTTATTAAAGTCTTTCTTACTCCAGTCCAATCGCTCTACACCTCCTTCTCCTCCTCCAACTTGATTCCTCAAGTTTGACTCTAGGGTGCATTGAGGCCTCAAGGTCCCCCCCCCCATGTCATTGCCTTATCCGCCTCCTCTGTCCTCATCTCCTTGCCTTTCCATCTCCTCTCCTCTCTCATCCCTCCCTTACCTCCTCCTCTCACCCCACACCACCTCCTCTCTTCCCATATCTCTTCTCACATCATCTCCTCCTCACCTCCTCCTCACCTCATTGCCCCCATCCCATCTCACTACCTCCTCTCTCCTCCTCACTAACTACTCCCCTCTCTCTTCCAACCTCCCCCTGTCTTCCCAGTGGGACGGGGGTGAGATTGCTCTCAAAGGGCTCCTATTTTACCACCAGGTCTAAGTGTCGTTAGCCATTAGGAGCCATTTTGAAACTGCCATGCCTTGTGACATCAAAAGTGGGAGTGCCCACCGAAATGTAGGCAGGCTTGTAATGGCTAATCAAACTCACACCTCGTGGTGAAATAGGCGCCCTTTGACTCTTAATTTATGGGTCTGTTTCAGCCTCCCTTGGACACTGAAAACTCTCTGGCAGCTGAGAGGCGGTCAACATTAACTGAACGTTGTTAAAGTTTAAAAACACAAAAAGATGAGCTCTCCCTCAGCTATACAGCCTCTTTATCGGTTAGTCGATGCCATTGGCCATTAGAGTGACAATAACCTCCTCCAGACACTAAGCTGATGAAAATGTTTTGATTAGGGCTGCAACTAATGATTAATACATGGTCAATTATTCCAACAATTGTTTTTTCACAATCTATGAATCGATTAGTCTAGACCAGGGGTCTCAAAGCTTCTTTCCTCTGAGAGCTACTTTTACTAAATGAAAATGGTTCTGTTGTCATTGTTTATTTCAAACTAAACAAATGGAATTAGCTTGTTTTGCCTGAACATTTACAAAATGTTGCTGTCCACAACTCACATTTTGCATTAAAACATCACATTACGTACGTGAAACAAAACTCTGTTTCCAACTCTACATGAAAACAGTAAATTTTTATCCTCTTATTAGTACCTGCCGTGGCCATGGTTACTGCCCATCTCACATCACCACTAACTCATCAAGCTTGACAGCAGCACAACTGTTGGATTGACAACTAATTGGCAAATACAAATTTTGTGTAAGAAGGAGGCGGGACATCTATGAATTTGATTGGATATAATTAACCCTTTGGTGAGCTACTTGGAAAGGGGTTGCGAGCTACTGTTAGCCTGCAAGCAACCTGTTGGAGACCCCTGGTCAAGAGAATGTCATGAATAATAGCAAAATTATGCAATTTCCCTCAGGGATCATTAAAGTATTTCTGACTTTCTATCTGTCTGTCAAAAGCTAATAGGAAGTTACCAGAGTAAAAAGGATGTCTTATATTTGCTTGCTTTATCTGTCAAGCAGCCAATACAAACTCTGTGTGTGTTTTACAGAAGCACCAAGCATTGTTTGGTATTTGTTCTTGATGAATGACCAATACAAGGGGGCGAGCGCCTGGTGGCCGGGCCCGGCCGGGCACAGCCCGAAGAGGCAACGTGGGACCGCCTTCCCGCCGGCTCACCACCAGCAGGAGGGGCCAAAGGGGTCGGGTGCAGTGTGAGCTGGGCGGCAGCCGAAGGCAGGGACCTTGGCGGTCCGATCCTTGGCTGCAGAAGCTAGCTCTAGGGTCGTGGAACGTCACCTCTCTGATGGGGAAGGAGCCTGAGCTGGTGCGCGAGGTTGAGAAGTTCCGGCTAGATATAGTCGGCCTAACCTCGACGCATAGCTCTGGAACCAGTCTTCTCGAGAGGGGTTGGACTCCCTTCCACTCTGGAGTTGCCACTGGTGAGAGGCGCCGGGCAGGGGTGGCGATACTTATTGCCCCCCGGCTTGGTGCCTGTATGTTGGAGTTTACCCCGATAGACAAGAGGGTAGCCTCCCTCTGCCTTTAGGTGGGGGGACGGATCCTGACTGTTGTTTGTGCCTATGGTCCAAACAGCAGTTCAGAGTATCCACCCTTTCTGGACTCCCTGGAGAGGGTGCTGGAAAGTGCTCCCTCTGGGGATGCCCTCGTTCTGCTGGGGGACTTCAACGCTCACGTTGGCAGTGACAGTGAGACCTGGAGGGGTGTGATTGGGAGGAACGGCCCCCCCCGATCTGAACCCGAGTGGAGTTCAGTTATTGGACTTCTGTGCTCGTCACAGATTGTCCATAACAAACACCATGTTCAAACATAAGGGTGTCCATATGTGCACTTGGCACCAGGACACCCTTAGCCGCAGTTCGATGATCGACTTTGTAGTCGTGTCGTCGGACTTGCGGCCGCATGTCTTGGACACTCGGGCGAAGAGAGGGGCAGAGCTGTCAAATGATCACCACCTGGTGGTGAGTTGGCTGCGATGGTGGGGGAGGATGCCGGTCAGACCTGGCAGACCCAAACGTATTGTGAGGGTCTGCTGGGAACGTCTGGCAGAGTCTCCTGTCAGAGAGTGCTTCAACTCCCACCTCCGGGAGAGCTTTGACCATGTACCAGGGGAGGCGGGGGACATTGAGTCCGAATGGGCCATGTTCCGCGCCTCCATTGTTGGGGCGGCCGACCGGAGCTGTGGCCGCAAGGTGGTCGGTGCCTGCCGTGGCGGCAATTCCCGAACCCGCTGGTGGACACTGGCGGTGAGGGATGCCGTCAAACTGAAGAAGGAGTCCTATAGTACCTTTTTGGCCTGTGGGACTCCGGAGGCAGTAGGCGGGTACCGGCAGGCCAAGCGGAGCGCATCTGTGGCGGCTGCTGAAGCAAAAACCCGGACATGGGAGGAGTTCAGTGAGGCCACGGAGAACGACTTCCGGACGGCTTCGAAGAGGTTCTGGACCACCATCTGGCATCTCAGGAGGGGGAAGCAGTGCATCGTCAACACTGTGTATGGTGGAGACGGTGCGCTGCTGACCTCGACTCGGGACGTTGTGGATCGGTGGAAGGAATACTTCGAAGACCTCCTCAATCCCACTGACACGCCTTCCGGTAAGGAAGCAGGGCCTGGGGACTCGGGTGGGGGCTCCCCTATCTCTGGGGCTGAAGTTGCCGAGGTGGTCAGGAAGCTCCTCGGTGGCAGGGCCCCGGGGGTGGATGAGGTCCGCCTGGAGTTCCTTAAAGCCCTGGATGTTGTGGGGTTGTCTTGGTTGACACGACTCTGCAGCATCACGTGGACATCGGGGGCAGTGCCCCTGGATTGGCAGACTGGGGTGGTGGTCCCTCTTTTTAAGAAGGGGGACCGGAGGGTGTGTTCCAACTATAGGGGGATCACACTCCTCAGCCTTCCTGGTAAGGTCTATTCACGGGTGCTGGAGAGGAGGGTCCGTCGGATAGTCGAACCTCGGATTCAGGAGGAGCAATGTGGTTTTCGTCCGGGCCGTGGAACAGTGGACCAGCTCTACACCCTGCAGGATCCTTGAGGGTGCATGGGAGTTTGCCCAACCAGTCCAGATGTGCTTTGTGGACTTGGAGAAGGCATTCAACCGTGTCCCTCGGGGAGTCCTGTGGGGGGTTCTCCTGGAGTATGGGGTATCGGACCCCCTGATACGGGCTGTCCGTTCCCTGTATGACCGGTGTCAGAGCTTGGACCACATTGCTGGCAATAAGTCAGGCTTGTTTCCAGTGGGGGTTGGACTCCGCCAGGGCTGTCCTTTGTCACCGATCCTGTTCATAATTTTTATGGACAGGATTTCTAGGCACAGCCAGGGCGTTGAGGGGGTCCGGTTTGGTGACCTCAGGATTGGGTCTCTGCTTTTTGCGGATGATTTGGTCCTGTTGGCTTCATCAGACCATAACTCTCGCTGGACCGGTTCGCAACCGAGTGCGAAGCGGCCGGGATGAGAAACAGCACCTCCAAATCCGAGTCCATGGTCCTCAACCGGAAAAGGGTGGAGTGCACTTTCCGGGTCGGGGATGAGATCCTGCGCCAAGGGGAGGAGTTCAAGTACCTCGGGGTCTTGTTCACGAGTGAGGGGAGGATGGAGCGGGAGATCGACAGGCTGATCGGCGCGGCGTCTGCAGTAATGCGGACTCTGCGCGGATCCGTCGTGATGAAGAGGGAGCTGAGCCGAAAGGCAAAGCTCTCGATTTACCAGTCGATCTACGTTCCTGCCCTCACCTATGGTCATGAACTTTGGGTAATGACCGAAAGAACGAGATCGCGGGTACAAGCGGCCGAAATGAGCTTCCTCCGCAGGGTGGCTGGGCTCTCCCTTAGAGATAGGGTGAGAAGCTCGGCCATCCGCGAGGAGCTTGGAGTAGACCCGCTGCTCCTCCGCGTTGAGAGGAGCCAGATGAGGTGGCTCGGGCATCTAGTTAGGATGCCTCCCGGACGCCTCCCTGGTGAGGTGTTCAGGGCACGTCCCACTGGTAGGAGACCCCGGGGAAGACCCAGGACACGCAGGAGAGACTATGTCTCTCGGCTGGCCTGGCAACGCCTCGGGATCCCCCAGGAAGAGCTGGACGAAGTAGCTGGAGAAAGGGAAGTCTGGGCTTCCCTGCTTAGGCTGCTGCCCCCGCGACCCGACCCCGGATAAGCGGAAGAGGATGGATGGATGGATGGATGTAAGGGGAAACTTTTGTATTTTTATTTAGTTGTATATAGTTACAATGCAGGATTGTAACTAACTATTAATTGAATTCATTAATTATTTCTTCACTGCATATGTCCTCCTGAATAATCATGGTGAATCTATGGATTTAGATTGATAGATAGATTAGATCGATTATTCCATGATTTTTCTCAGCTTTCAATATATATATTGTGGTTCTCATGCTACCATGCTAGGCAACACTCACATATATTTCATCTCATGTCTTCGTTTAAAGCAGCTTTTCCCAACCTTTCTCACGCCTGATACGCACATGGGGTCGCAGGAGATTGCAGACTTATAAGCAATTCATATACGATGGTACATTTATGATAAGATGCATGATGACAAAAAGATTTGAAAGGTCTTGTGATGGCCCCAGTGTATATAAACAGACCGCCTTAATATTCATAGCCATGAGCGAGCCACTTAGTGTGGCGTGATGTTGTGGGGGTTAAAATGATGTGTGTGGGAGTCCATGCAAGTTGGGTCATTTTTAGGTCAGAATGTTCTGCGTGAAGAGTAGAGAGCTTTCAAAAAGCCGCTATGATCTACACGAGAGGAAATCCTTTGATAGGTTGGTCGCTTAGAGATCTGCAATATGTCTCAGTGTGTTAATTGGATGTCTTCTCACACCTCTTTGTGTTCCATAGGTCATTAGTCGTCAAGCACTATATGATGACAGGAAACATAGCAGCTTCATGGTGATTTATACTTCTGCTTAGGTAGGTACATTTTGAGCATAGTCTGGCAAAAGTCACAAATTCAGTGACATCTGGTGATGTTTACATTGTGAAGATGATGTGTCGGCATATGAACATGATATATGTTAAGCTCCTCAATCTATCAAACCAAAACCAACCAAAACGCTCAGACAACATGTTTGTTCTTTGGGCTACGATATGACCTAGACCTACGATATGACCTAGACCTACGATATGACCTAGACCTACGTCACACTCAGTTCATGTCACTAATATTAAGATGATTTTAGCTGATTTTTAGCGGATTTCATTATTGCATCATTTTGATAATACCATCACTTCAACTCTCGATGATTGTTACTGAATTACCTTGCAGAAGGAAAAGCGGCCTACATATTCTACATTGTGTTGTTCATGTCATGACAAATCAAGCTTTGTAAAAAGGCTTTCTGTAAATCCCCGCCGTGTCCTGGTTCCGGGCCGCTGTAACCCGTCTACCTGTGTTCTATCACGTACATCCCGACCACCGCTACTCTTTATGGGACACGCACAGCCAGTCGTCCTCTGGGGACATTGTGGCGTCTCTCGTTCCATTACCCCCCGCCGGGCAGCCTTCCAGACTCCCAGACACACTCCTCTGAGGGACCCGCTGTAGGGGGCTGGATGAGGCTAATGTGACCGCAGACACTAATTGATAACAGGCTGTTCTACGTCCACAGCGCTGCTCTGCGGACGACCACTCTGAGCAGAAACCTTTCTAGTTCATTGAGCTGAGAAACAGAACATTATGATAATACATTGTGAAAAACCTTTGCTCTTCAGTGAGATTAGGGGACAATCGATGACATGAAACTCGACATGTGCACAGTCACAGACACCCCCCCCCCCCACACACACACACACACACATACACACACACACACACACACACACATACAGCATGGATTTTTGTAAAGATGCAATTCTCCTGTCAGAAATGAAATCACAGATGGATTCATCATCGCCATTGGCTATCAAAGGGTGAACAGTGTTGTATATTCACCCTAACTGACATTTTGAACCATTAGGCAATGAATGTGATGCAAGTGTTTGCAAGTTTTAAGGTAAAACACAGAATTTGTCGTCATCAGTTAGAGAGAAGCATGCTGGGCCGTTTGAAGTGATATTGTAGGAAACAGAAAGACAAATGAAAAAAACGAAAATGTAAAAAATGCATACTTATTCTCTAGCTGGCACCAAAGACCACCAAAGAACACCCCATAACACACTGAAACTCAATAACACACAAGCACTCCATACACACACACACACACACACACACACACACACACACACAGACACACACACACACACACACACACACACGCACACACACACAATAACACATGATTAGACATAGGTCGTCACGCACACTAAACAATACCACACACGCTCTTCAGACACTGAAGAGCACACAACAGCAGACTGTAAGGCCTGGAGGCTGCAGTGTGGAGCAGCACATCTGCTCTCAAAGCCAGAATAGCAGACCCATGTTGTGGTAGATGTACCATGCGGTCTCACACTGAAGACAAGTACTGCTGCTCTTTTTAAAGAGAAGTTAGCTAACACACACACACACACACACACACACACACACACACACACATTATGATCATGGTATCCGGTGGGAACACTCTGCGAAGTAAACTCACAACCTCCAGACAGTTTTAAACCTGTCCTCTAATATTCTACATATTCGTAAAAAATGTCCTCCCTATTTCTCAAAGACCATGTTTGAAGTTTACAACTGATGAATATGAAACACCCAGTTGTTTCGGTGCCAGCAATGCTTTGAAACCACCAAAGTGTTATACATGCACAATATGAACTAGAAACCAAGCTAACAAAGATAACCCATAGGAATGGAAGTCTACCTATCGATAAGGTTGTCCCCTGGCCCCTTCCACTGACTTCCAAACACTATCCACTATCCCTAACATGTTCCTGGACTATGTTTACATGCACACGGGAAAGTGGAAACTGGTGACGGATGTGAGCAGGTTTAATCATTCACATGCAGCGGGGCACTGAGAGAGGCGATCCCAGTCTGAGCAGTTAACAGCACCAGAACTATCAGGACATCAGGACCTGCACCACTGATTGTGTCATCATGGCTTTATTAAAGAGCATGACTCCCTGTCAGATATCCAATATATTCATGCTTGAGTTCCACGCTACGCCTGCACTCACAGGAGTGTCCAATGTGTTGACAAAATATTTTTACCATTGTTGCAAATACACACATTTCATATCTATGGTTTGACCTAGCTTGAGCGGGAGAGGAGAAAGAGCTTGGAGCAGTCATGTTTGGATGGTTTCATGTTCATGTCTGATATATCCTGGTGATTATAAGGCATTGTGTGTGTGTGTGTGTGTGTGTGTGTGTGTGTGTGTGTGTGTGTGTGTGTGTGTGTGTGTGTGTGTATCAGCATAGACAACAGGTTGAGACGTAGGTTGAACTGAACTGAAATGCCACCTGCTGACACTGTTTTACACAAATAGATACTGGGAGACATG
>JAXIVH010000005.1:16818909-16873909 GCA_036785325.1 Urophycis tenuis | reverse complement strand
AAACGACCACTCTAAATACCTTGGCCGTGCGTGGACTGTCCAAACACACAAAACACTGCGGCGCCTAAAATGGCTGCTTGTCACTTTGGTGAACACACACACACACACACACACACACACACACACACACACACACACACACACACACACACACACACACACACACACACACACACACACACACACTTTGGGCAGTCATTTACATTGTATCAGTGGGCAAGTTAATGAGTTGTTTACAGCTCTTGTGTGCACCACATATCTAATTATTCGTTTTGCCGGTGTTTTTTTTTTTTCTCTCATACAATACAAAACAAATTCCCCCTTCTATTCCATCTCTCTGCAGTGTCCCCCAGTTCGTTTCCCTGCGCCTCCCACTGGAAAACACTGGTAGGCCTATAGAGCAGAACAGAACACGGCCGGAAACCAACAACTGCAAGGGGTGGAGTAATGGTGGATGAAGCTTTCAGAAGGGGATTTGTGTATTTCTACTGTGGCTGCATGGTGTTGGTTTACAACTTAACAGACAGCTATTTACAGGTTACTTTTACTGGCCAACTTTGTGTTTGCCAATTACACTCTTTACATATCCCCACTGCAGCAGCATGTTTAGTCCAAAAGCAAATGTAAACTGAAATAACTTTTGAGCTTGTCAACCATCAGACTATAGATTACTTTAGATCACAAATCAGACTTTAGATCATAATCTAAAGTCTGATTTGTGAGACTAATAAAACCGAAACACCTATTTCCAAACGTAACATAAATGAATCTAAATTGACCTTTACAATCAAAAGTCGTGAAAGTACACCCTTCATATGTTCCATGGCAAATTTGACGTTATTAAGGGGGCAACATTTTCAACTGAACTATGTATAATATTGTTTTATTTATATTTAACCAAAAACAACAACAAAAAGAAGTAGAGAGATAGATGTGAGAGGGTGTGGGGTAGAAATGGCTTGTACAGGGTATAAGGGCTCTATGCTAAACTCTATTACTCCATTACTATTATGGAGAGGAGATTACTTGTAGGCCTTTAGGATTAAAATGCTTCATACAAGACTCCATCTTAGCCTGCGAACCTTCCACTTTACACCTGTACTTGTGACCCAGTTGTACCTGCTGGTGGGGATGTGGAGCGTGACCCACTCTGTGGAGCAGCAGACCATGTGAAGCCACACTGGGTGGAGAATAACAAGGTCACCGCTGCAGCCCTGAGGGGAACCTGGAGACGTTGGGGGGGGGGGGCGGCCCTGGGGACCCCCACTTTAAATAGTTGTCAGGCCATGTTCCAGTTAACGGCCACTGGGCTGAAACAGAGCAGGTGGGAACACCTGGAGTTAGAGTTTAAAGAACACATTGAAGTTAGCTTCACGAACAATCAAAACAGAATTATCTTTAACATGACTTAAGTAGACTGAAGTTAGCTAACTTAAAAATAACAAAATAATTCAAGCCAATTCAAGCAAAACTGAAATTATTCATCTGTGCATCACACAGAACATTCTAACGACAACTTGATTCTCATAGGTGACACAATGTAGCTCATGGGTGCTGTCCATCCATTGGTCTTGAGAAAGGCCCTTTTCTGATCAGAAAAGGGCCACATTCTTACACACGCACACACACACACACACACACACACACACACACACACACACACACACACACACACACACACACAAACCATTCACACAAACTTTGTCCTCAGACTGGCGATAAGCCAGCACCCTATAACCAAACCCAAGGCCTCCTCAAATGAGATTTTAAGCTCTTTTCTAAAAGCACTCATTGTGGTACGACCAATTAGTCAGCGAAGCCATTCCCAAGATGAAGCGCAGCCAAGATCTAACAGTTAAATGAGGGAATATTAATGACATCACACAGCCTGTGTTAATAACTGACCTTTATTATGGTGGTGGAGTCACTGTTCATAAACACCTTTAATGGCTGCTCTGCCCTGCCACCATCCTTAACGACACTCTCGCCCCAGACGCCCACCATCTTGCTGTTTCATTAGGACAATACATCCACCCTCCTCCCTCCATGTTTTATTTGACCTGCCTCATTTACCATCCTCTTCCTCTTCCTCTGAACCACCCAGCCTCTCACGGATGCATCCCCCTCAGAAGGGTGTAATGGGCCGAAAGATCTCTCCCTCGCTCGCCACGCTTCCTCACATCACGCCGGTTTATGTTACGCTTCGTGGTTTTATTAAATTTCATTAAATTCTGTTGAACTCAAATTCAATAATGACCCATTTATTGAATTAAGCGTGTAGGAGCGTTTTTCTAATGGCTTCTTTTATCTTTATGCAAATAGTGCTAAAACACACACTGACTGTACAACGTCGACCTGGTTATACAGCGCCGCATGGGGCACAGCAGCAACACCACCAATGGCTGTCAATTTGAAATGGCAGCCATTTCAAATTGGCTGCCATTTGAAATCAAAGGCTCTATAAAATAGACTGAAATTGATTATTTACAAATTGACTAATTCATTTACTGTCTAATAATTTGTATGAGGTTAAAGTGTTGATTTTGTTTGTTTGGTGGATATATAACTGACAGTGAGATTACCCCTATGAATGATATTGCTTGAATTATGGCACAGTTGTTTTCTTTATGAAATCTCACTCACTCACTCACTTTCTACCGCTTATCCGGGGTCGGGTCGCGGGGGCAACAGTTCGAGCAAGGAACCCCACACTTCCCTTTCCCGGGCCACATCAGCCAGCTCTGACTGGGGGATCCCGAGGCGTTCCCAGGCCAGTGTGGAGATATAAATGAATTTCTTTATGAAATATTTGTTCTAAATAATTATAGGCACTTCTCCTTCCTACCATCTAGGGGCGCAGAAGCGTCTAGACCTCAGTGGTCTTGAAGCAGCACTCTCGACGCGGACTGATGACGTTGCCGCACCGTGTTGTGTGGCTGTTAGCGCTAGCAAGCTAAAGTTTACGTTTAGTCCTGAATAATGTATAGAAAAACGAGTCTGAACGTTGTTAAGAAAAGCTTCATTTAAATATCGCTTTCGTCATTTATGATTAAAAGCGTTTCGAGAAAGGGAGAAAGATGACAGATCTGCCAGGATCTCTCAGCAGAGAAGGATGGTATGTGTTTCTAGAGCAGACTGGCTATGTACAGTGCTAGCTCTACTATTATAATGCTCATTCATAACAAGGATAATACTTCATACAAATAATTTATAATAATGCTGTTAGAGGAATACAGCTGCAGATTGATTCAGATCATTACCAGATATGAGTATGTTCATACATGTAACACTATCTTAGTGAGTGTTCAGCACTATTCTTTTGCACTATTGCACTAGTTCACATTTTGAAGCTGCATTTTGCACTGTTTCTAAATGTATGACATCTGGTGTGTATTTTATCTCTGTCCTGTGTGTTTCTGCACTGTTTCTAAATGTATGACATCCCCTGTGTATTTTATCTCTGTCCTGTGTGTTTCTGCACTCGTCATTTGTTACGTGTTGTTTGCAAGGTTGAGGATTCTGACATCCAAGGATGCAATTTCTCTGAATGACTTCTACTCGTTGTTGTCCATTAGCAGTACATATCATGACAAATACACATATTAGGTGTACGTATTATCAATCTAGATTCGACTCAAATGTGAAGATAGCTCATCGGATTACAAATACCTTGAGTAATCTCAGGGAGACAGTGTGGAGCAGCAGCAGCTCAACTTGTTCTACTTGTTAACCTTATTTAAGTACGTGATACATCTCATGAGCCTCCAGTTGTTAGATGTCTTATCGCTTCGCCACACACTCTGCTGCTCTGCCTTGGTAATTAATTGTTGGTTGAAGGTTGTATCATCTATTGTGACATATCTAATTTAACCATCTAGAAGGGTCAGTCAGTATTGAAGGAAAACAATACATGGAAAAACAGCCCCTGTTTTATTTTATATGTTCTGTTTGATCAATTTTGCATCAGTGAAATTGCTCAGATTTCAATAACTGATACCTCTAGTCTTAAAATCTGTACATTTGTATTGTGATGTTTACTATTTACCATTCAGTCACTTAGCAGAGGCTTTAATCTAAAATGATTTACTGTGAATTCAGATTCAGGATAATGTAGACATTAGTTCTTCGACTGCAGACATTGGGGATAGATCTCAGAACCTTTCGGCTGCATGGGAGTCCAGCATTCTACTGTTCTGCCCCTTTATCTTCTTACAGTTTAGTCAGAATTAATCAGCATGATTCAGAGTATGACTGGATGATATCAAAGCATTCATTATAACAACAGTACAATTTTACATATTTTATCAACCAGAGATCTGTTGAATGATAACCTGAGATGTATTTCATTGAAGTATGAATCTTTTAAGGAACATCATATATATATATATGTATGTATGTATGTACAGCATGTATGTATGTATGTACAGTATGTATGTATGTATATTCATTTTAATTTAGTAATTTTTTTATTTTATTTATTATTTTCGGCTGGTTAGAATGTCATGTTGGACATATTTTACATATTTGAACTGTTGGGCAGTACATTGATTAGGCATGTGTTTTAATAGGCATGTGTTTTAATATTCAATGAATGAATTACACAGTGGTCATTTGTATGCTAACCTAACCACTTCTGACCCTCTATCATACTCCCTGTGGCCACCGTGCAGGTACCTCACTGATGCTGGGATAGCGCAACTCAAAGGCACCACTGAGAAGGCCTCCCACAGTGACATCATCCGTATAGCACTAAATGTAAGTGAGGTTTGTCCTTGCCCTGGCAGTGGTAATGCCATACTACTAGGGGATATACTGTACTACCAAGAAGCAGTTGCGATACTCCAGCACAGCACACTTTATTTTATCTTTTCATCAACACCCAAGTGTCCCCTCTGAGACAGTATGACGTACCATCTTATTTTCATGGTCGTCCTTTACCTTACCGTACTAGCATGTACAGGCTGTTTTTCGCTATGCGTTTAAAGATAAAATGTGTTTTTATAGATACAATATTATTCTGTTTCTAATCATGTAATCCGTATTACCTCCCTTGTTTTCATCCAGAGTGATCTGAGACCAATTGGCCAGAAGGTGCTGCCTTCAGAGATCAACAGTGGCAGAGTTGACAAGGTGAATCCAGTGGGTTCTGGTTCCTTGGAATTTATTTTCCATTCTGCATTTTGCATTTTTCTTGCATTTTCTGCAAGATTTTCTACAAGAACCATCCTTCTTCATCCTTCTTTGTTTCTGCAAGAACAAAACTGGTCTGTGTTATCATAACATTGTCTCTGCTGGCATCAGGGAAACATCGGTTACATTATCATTTGTCAGGAATATTATTTGACAAAATCAGCATTTAGCATGCACGCGCCTGCCACAAATGTAAATAACATGTAGTTCTTTAGTCTTTGTCCTCAGAGTATGGCGATTCACTGCTTTGTTGTCCAATAGTCTGTACTGACTGATACTGACTTGATTGCAAAAGATGAAAGTGCTTTGTTGCCATTGTTTACATCATTGGCCAGCACACGGCCACTAAATGCTCTTGGCATAATTGGTACAAGGAGGTTTGGACAACGTAGAAGAATAAGAATAAGAAGAATTACTCTTTTGATCCTGTGAGGGAAATTTGGTCTCTGTATTCAACCCAATCGTGAATTAGTGAAAATACACTCAGCACACAGTGATGGTGAGGCACACAGTGAGGTGAAGCACACTAATCCCGAGGCAGTGCTCGGGGAGCAGTGAGGGGTTAGGTGCCTTGCTAACAGGCACTTCAGCCGTTCATACTGGTTGGGGTTCGAACCGGCAACCCTCCGGTTACAAGACCGAAGCCCTAACCAGTAGGCCGCGGCTGCCCCCTTACTTATATTGGTAACATGTTCGAGTGAGGCCAGAAGAAATGGTTATAATTGTGTCATCACCAGACTGGTCTTGTCCTTAAAGAGTAGATATGGACAATTATGGACACGCTAATATTAATCTGACTCTGGATTGACCATTAAGCATTTAGAGAACATACAGTTAGTAATGTGTTGATGAGTAACTAATATAGCTTGTTTTATTAGTCAATCAACAACCCGAATCAAGTAGTACAGTACAGCCTTTAAAACCATGAAAACATCACTTCTAAGCTTCCAATTCTGGAAGCTTAGAAGTGTCTACATATATCATTGTATCTGTTCACCTGTCTGTAAAACATAGAAAAATAGACACATATTTATAATAAGCTAAGGTGGTAATTTTATATTGGTTAATTCACTGCAATGCCAGAATATTCTTATTTCCCAGACTGTAAACTATGTGTGTATATGTACACAGACACACACACACACACACACACACACACACACACACACACACACACACACACACACACACACACACACACACACACACACACACACACACACACATATTCAACTAGAATAATGATAATATTCAACGTAACATTTCAAAATGTCCCCAATGGAAATGGCATTTGAATTGCTGCTTAGAAGTGTATCCTGCTGGCTCTTCAGCTGTAAAAAGCAGGTAAAACCTGGGTGGCCAGCCAATCTCAGGTGTGGGTACATAGCACACGGACTGTATACAATACCGATTAAAACTGATGATTATCCAACTGAATGGATAATTACGAAGCTCAAGAGAATGGGTCAAGCTTTGTGTCATATTTCTGTGGAGCCGTCTTGTTGTTTATTTTTTGTCCCATTGCGGAGGACTCTGTCGCCGTCAGGGGCCCCTGGGAACATGCCCAGACTGCCCAGACTGCCCATATGGTAGATTCGGCCGTGCCGAGAGCGCGCCTGAAAATTGGTGATGTTACTGAGCAACTAGTGTGCAGTTCTTACCAAGCGCCACTAGATGGCTCTCACACACCGAAGGAGCAGTGACCTGAAATCGCCCCCCCCCCCCCACACACACACACACACACACACACACACACATACACTTTTGGCTGTGAGTCTGCAGCTAGCTGTAATTAATCAGAAAGGAAATGTCAGAATGAATAGCATAGACAAATTAAATAGCATGTGATGCTAACAGCTTGGTGTTCCCAGCGTGGTTGTAAGACTATTTATACATCGTTATTTCGTCCTGGCTCCTACACTGTTGCTTTTCACGGTAAGATTAAGGTTTTCAAAGTAGGGGAGTTTTAGAGGAGAGTCCTCTAATCTTCCCCTGTGTGTGTGTGTGTGTGTGTGTGCAGGTAGAGGGACCATGTGTGCTGCAGGTGCAGAAGGTGAGGAACATCGCGGCTCCCAAAGACCAGGAGCAGTCCCAGGCGGCCCCCCGCATGCTGCGTGTGCACCTGACTGACGGACACACCAGCTGCCCCGCGCTCGAGTACAAACAGCTGTCCAAGATCAGGTACACACACACGCACTCACGCACATACACACACAGACACGCACGCACGCACGCACGCACGCACACACATACACACACAGACACGCACGCACGCACGCACATACACACACAGACACGCACGCACGCACATACACACACAGACACGCACGCACGCACGCACATACACACACAGAACGCACGCACGCACGCACGCACGCACATACACACACAGACACGCATACACGCACTCACGCACATACACACACAGACACGCACGCACGCACGCACGCACGCACACACATACACACACAGACACGCACGCACGCACGCACGCACGCACACACATACACACACAGACACGCACGCACGCACATACACACACAGACACGCACGCACGCACGCACATACACACACAGACACGCACGCACGCACGCACGCACATACACACACATACACGCACGCACGCACGCACGCACATACACACACAGACACGCACGCACGCACGCACACACGCACATACACACACAGACACGCACGCACGCACGCACACACGCACACAGACACGCACGCACGCACATACACACACAGACACGCACGCACGCACGCACAAACACACACAGACACGCACGCACGCGTGCACACGCACACACACACACACACGAGCGCGCTGTCGGCGCTGTTGTCTTCTCCTTGCCTCCTCGTGGCACAGTCAGGGAGCAGGGCAGTGTGTTCTGAGTGCTCTGGGTTCGATCCCCGATATCCGCCCTCTACCCATCCCTGAGCACAAAGGCCCTGACCCCCTACCTGCATGTTAATAACATGCAAATGTGTTCGCTGTAGGTCACAATAGATGCATTGTCATTGAGCAGATACTTTGGATAGAAGGTAGATAATTAGTTAATAGTAGTATTAGCATCATTCATATTGCGCTCTGTACACATGCAGAATTGGCTTGCGATCTTCATATATTTCTGAAATGTACTTTCTGTTATTGGTGTAACTATGAGGGCAGGATCTTTCTTGTGCAGAGATAACTAGTAAGTACACAGTAAGTACAATAGCTCCTCCGGGTACCT
Source organism: Urophycis tenuis (assembly GCA_036785325.1). Classification (NCBI taxonomy): domain Eukaryota; kingdom Metazoa; phylum Chordata; class Actinopteri; order Gadiformes; family Phycidae; genus Urophycis; species Urophycis tenuis. Next base: position 16,865,483 of record JAXIVH010000005.1, on the reverse strand, counting down.
TGCCCATCTGTGGCCGTTGCAAGCATAGCGTAGCCTCAGCTTGTGTAGTCTAGCATCATCCAACCAGCGTGTCTAAAGAAAGAGAGCCCATTTACTGGACTCCATTAACCGTTAGTAAACAGCATGTGGCACTAAAGTCTGCTAAATGACCTAAATGTAACTGGAAAGTGCTCTGGAGCTAAGTTAGCTAAGTTAAGTGCTCGCACAGTTCTCTCAGAGCATAATTATTCTCACACAATGAGGAGCATGGTCTGGTGTGAGGGTGTTGTGAGAGCCCTGTGCCCCCACTCTTCTCCCTGTTGGTGGACATTTTGGCCATGGGGTATCTTGGAATGATGGATGATCATGTTATGCCATGTTAGTGTGGACTGAAGGTAATCTACGGGCTATAACTGTTCAAACTGTATGATTGTTTCCCCCCTCATGGGAGAGATGAGCTAGGGACATGGTGATCAGCTCATCGGCTATCTTCCTCACAATGTTACAGGAATATTCATAAATAACAGCTGCATACTATTGGAATAAAGGGGAACTTTTGGAACAGTTGTATGCACAACTTAAATGGAACAAGTTATATATACATGTATATGTATGTGTACACATGTTTTTTTTGTTGTTTTTTTACATACATTTAGTCTGTTTCTATGGTAACACTTATGGCTTGTTTTGGCATAAGAAACAAAAACAAGTTGAATATATAATTTTTGTATCCGCATGTGTGGTACTTGAGGTGTGAGGTATTGTGTGGTGTGAGGTATTCAACGCTGGTGCAGGAACAGCTCTGAACTTTGGGTGGTCCTAATGTTTTTCTGGGCGGCTTGTAGTTTTTCTGCAGGCTAGTTTTTGGCTAGTAGTACCGACCTTTTTTCATTGAGATATTTCATCGCATTTACATGACACAGACACATCTCCCTCCCTCTGCACACAGCAGAGCCTCCACACATTCATGGATGTTTTTCTACGCATTATCAGTCTCTCAAAAATGAGAGTTGGGTCGATGGTGAATTGTGCCCCCACGCCACAGTCAGTGTACAGAGAAGTCAAAGCAGAGTTTGCAAATAGTGTGTACAAGTCTCCAGCCACTGCGACGACTCCAGCTGCAGTACTGCGTTGGCGGCAAAGGTGGCACCCTTGTTCCAGCTTGCTGAGCGAACCTCATCCATCACATCTCTAAACGTCTCACCGTTCCCAGCACTCTCACCCTGAACGCCTCTGTTGCTGCGCAATAAGGGATGACATTCAAGGATAGAGTCAATGCATAGACCCGTGTAGCGCTACGCAGCCATTGTACATGTTGAACACTGGCTGTTGAACATCTACTAATGTATCTAAAGCATGGAACTCAAATATTAAAACTGTACTATATTACTTCAAATTACATCAAATGTTACTTCACACAAGCTTCAAGAGTTTCAATAAATGCCCTCTATAACGAGATAACTAACATAAAGATTTCAATACTTGCACTCTGACTATTTTGAAGGGTTATGATAAAAGCAGAAGCTCAGAATACACCTTGTAGTATTTAGCTGTGTAATCAAGTCATCTGAAACATTGTTTACCAGTCCTGTTTGGTCTCTGGTGAATTTCAGGTCGTTTTTTTTTTTCATCTGCAATCTCCGATGTTCCTCTGTCCTCAATTTCCTGTTATCCCTCCCCCAGCTTGTATCACACAGATAGCCTAACACCCTCTCTAACACACACACACACACACACACACACACACACACACACACACACACACACACACACACACACACACGCTGTCCACACACACACTCTCTCTCTTTCTCTCACAGACACATACACACTCACACACACACCCCTTCTCCCCTCCTTGTCAACATCTCCTCTCTATTTTCCCTTTATCTGCTGCTTCCACTCGGTGGCAGCTGATCTACTAACCACTTCCCTGGTAATGACATCTCCGTCCCGGCAGTGGTGGCCGCAGCCACCGCTGCCATGACAACCGGCGCAGGCTGTACAGGTGGAGGGGTGGAGGGAGAACAAAAGCGCTCTGCATGAGCTGCATACACGCAGACACAAGCACCACGTCTTACTGTGTGTGTGTGTGTGTGTGTGTGTGTGTGTGTGTGTGTGTGTGTGTGTGTGTGTGTGTGTGTGTGTGTGTGTGTGTGTGTGTGTGTGTGTGTGTGTGTGTATTTGTCGTGTGTGTGTGTGTGTGTGTGTGTGGTGAGGGTGTGTATTTGTCTGGTGAGTGTGTGCGTGTGTGTCTGATGAGGGCATGTATGTGTCTGGTGAGTGTGTGTGTTTGTGTGTGTGTGTGTGTGTGTGTCTGATGAGGGCGTGTATGTGTCTGGTGAGTGTGTGTGTGTGTGTCTGAGTGTGATTGTGACTGGTGGGTGATGGTGTTTGTGTCTGGTGAGGATGTGTGCGTGTCTGGTGAGTGAGAGTATCTGGTGTGTGTGTCTGAAACATCTGTAAGTCAGAGAAGACAATAGCAGGGCATTAAGTAGCAAGAAGGATCCGACTGTCACTGCTCTCTGCGGGAGTGTGTGTGTGTGTGTGTGTGTGTGTGTGTGTGTGTGTGTGTGTGTGTGTGTGTGTGTGTGTGTGTGTGTGTGTGTGTGTGTGTGTGTGTGTGTGTGTGTGTGTGTGTGTGTGTGTGTGGGTGGGGCCTTGCTGACTAGGACAGCCCAGTGGTTTAGAGTGCAATCCATTCTGGACACGCTGACATCTGGTGGCTGGAGCTCAGTAATGAGGGAGGGCCTGATGACGTATGATGAGAGATAACACACACACACACACATGCTGGCCTCCCCTGGACATGCTCCATGTAATCTAGAGAGTGGTGGGGGCGGGGTGGGAGATGTGAGGGAGGTGGGCGAGATTTGGCGATGGGGACGGAGAGGTGAGAGGAGGTGGAGGGGAGAAGGTGGTGGGGGAGACTTGGAGGGAATGGTGGGGCAGGGGTAAGCTGTCAAGGTGATGACATATTTATTGTGTATGTTATTTTTTGTACTTTTTTGTACCTTTTCTTTTTTTTTTTCTTTTTTTTTCCCTGCAACTTTCCTGTACTTTTCACTGTGACACAATCACTCCCTGTGTGGGATTCATAAAGTAAATCAAGACCATTTAATTAAGAAAAGGATTTCCTTCTTTTCAGTTTGAACACCCCTCCTGGAACAAAGGTGAAGCTACTTGGTACGGTCCAGGTTAGGAATGGCTTCCTGCTCCTGGAAGATTCCAACATTTGCGTCCTGGGAGGGGAGGTTGAGTTCATGCTGGAGAAGTGGGAACTGCAGCGGGTGAGGCTGGTTTGCTGTCATGTTTATTTGGTCAAGTAAATGAGGTTATGGGATGTCAAACCTGGCTATCATCCACTCGCCAGTTGGTGACCTGGTCCGTTGTCATGGTTTCAGAGTTTGGCCAAACACAGCCGGAGTAACATCGGGGCAGAAGGAGGACCTCCGCCCTTCCTGCCCTTTGGACAGGTGGGCGACGACGCAGAATACAACACTACAATGACCACCGCAATACAACTGTTACCATAACAATACCACAACCCCCAACAATAACCCTACAACCACCACCACAACCTCGACAATAACACGCACACAAGACTAACTACCAACAACAAAACTACTATGACTCACTACCACAACAATAAAAACACAATAATACAACAGCCCAATACAACAACAATAACACAGCCGCAACACTTTAACAAAAACAACAACAACAAAACCAACCATGAAAAAGCACAACACAACCTTCAACAGAAATGTAGTCGCCTCTTGTCTCCCGCTGGCCAAGTGCAATGACCTCCTGCTGCTCCTCCTCGCTCCTCCTCTTCCAGAAGTGCGTGAGGCAGGAGGAGGTGGACAGCAGGGCCCTGGACCGGAGGAAGACCCTCCAGAGCCCCACCCCCCTCAAGCCCACCGAGGAGAACCAGCAGTTTGAGAAGCAGCGCACGGCCGCCATCGCCGAGGTGGCCAAGACCAAGGAGGTGACCTCCACGTGAACCCCGAGACGCCGGCGCCACAGAGCACGCCACGCGTTTACCTTGTAGACGCGGGACTGACGTCTCATTGCACCACACAGTCCTTGTTGTAATCAAGCCACGATAATCAATTAAGATCCCAGTCTAACAATTAATTGGATTTAGTTACTTGGGTAACGCACCCGTTTCCCACCTGTCAGTCACCTGCTCGGTCATTGGAATCGGTTTCTTGTGTGGCTTTCCTGCTGCCAACGTGTGGCTCTCCCGCTAGTTCACGGGGTTGGTTTACTCGGGGTAAACTAGCCTGTCGTCTCTGTGCTCAGGCTCCGCGGACCTTCGGTGGCGGGGGGAACGCTGGCGGGAACCTGAGCGGCGGCGGCTCCTCCTACCGCGGCCGCGAGGCCAACGCGTACCGCCGGCGGGAGGAGAGGGCCGAGTGGACGGAGAGGAGCGACAGCAGACAAGATGGGAACTACAGGGAGCCGGGGAGAGACAGCCGACAAGATGGGAACTACAGGGAGCTGGTGAGGGACATCGCTACTCATTACATCACATTACACCCCTGACATTACATCATTGAGCTGTTAGCAATTTCTTCATTAGCCAGAGGTCAGGGCAGGCTGGAGTCTGGAAGGGCTGCTGGTTAAATCATTCTTCCTGAGAAAGGAACAATGATTGAACTCCCTCCCTCTAGTTCTTCTTTCCCTTCCTCCTTCTCTCCCTCTCTCCCCCCCCCCCTCTCTCTCTCTCTCTCTCTCTCGCTCCTCCTCAACCTCTCTCTCTCGGGCTCCGCTGCTCACAGTAGCACGGTGTGGCCCTCTTATCTCCATTATGTTCATCCTCAAGGCCTTGAATAAGGGACATTATCTGGCGCTGGGGACGGGGAGGAGAGCAGCCCTGGTCAACACGACCCTCCTCTCTGTGTTCATATGAAGCACTGAAGTCCTCTCAGGGAGCCATTAGAGGAGAATGCTTCCTTTATGATAGCATGATGACCGGCTCTAGGAATGTTGGACGCAGTGACACTCGCCCTCCTTCATTTGAAGAGCTTGTCTGGACCGGCCCTCTGAGGAGGCGGTCCACTCATGTTGCTTTCCCAGACTCCTGTTTCCATTGGCTAATTAGAAGTGGGTTGGGTGGTGCCAGGCCTGGGCATACGGTGCCAATGTCTGGCTCGAAAACAGCCCGTGCCATCGTCACCAGCACACTATCATCACCAGCACACTATCATCACAGGCTACACTATCATCACCAGCACACTATCATCACCAGCACACTATCATCACCAGCACACTATCATCACAGGCTACACTATCATCACCAGCACACTATCATCACCAGCACACTATCATCACCAGCACACTATCATCACCAGCACACTATCATCACATGCTACACTATCATCACCAGCACACTATCATCACCAGCACACTATCATCACAGGCTACACTATCATCACCAGCACACTATCATCACCAGCACACTATCATCACCAGCACACTATCATCACAGGCTACACTATCATCACCAGCACACTATCATCACCAGCACACTATCATCACAGGCTACACTATCATCACCAGCACACTATCATCACCAGCACACTATCATCACAGGCTACACTATCATCACCAGCACACTATCATCACCAGCATACTATCATCACCAGCACACTATCATCACAGGCTACACTATCACTACAGGCTTCACTATCACCACCAATATATTCATCGCCACCAATAACACTCACGCCATTATTAGATGGAAGCATTCGGTTGGGTGCTCCGCTCTGCTGCGAGGGCTCGGGGCAGGAGGCCCGGTCAGATAGGTGAAGAGGTTAAGAGGTTAATCTGGTGAAGGTAATCTAATCAGAAGTGGTGTGAGATTAACTCTGATCTACCAGCACTGAAGAGGACAGTGAGCTGTAGCGAGCCGTCTCTCACTGATGGCTGTAATTCTGCTAAGCTCATCTCATCTACTCCGCCTCTCACCTCTGTGGACATCCCCCGTTTCCTTCTCTATCTTTTTCACTGGTAATCCCTCCTCTCCGTTTAACATCTCCGACTGTTCTCTCTCCTTCCATTCTCTCCATTCAGTCATTGTTACCCTATCACATGTCTGGCACTACTTACCTGCCTGACCTTCCTAGAACAAAGTACTCTTCATCTATCCTGCTCCCTCAGAATGGGTTTTTAATCTGTGTGTGTGTCTGCCTCCATGTACCCCCCCCCATCTCTCCCAACTTTCGCTATATACTACTATATCCTCTCTTCTCTATAACTCTCTCTCTTCTGTCTCCTCCTTTCTTTCTCTCCTTCTGCTGACTCTCTTCCTAAGACACCTAGGTTTTGGAATGAAGATAATTGTAGTCTTTAATATTTGGTGTCTCTCTATCTCCCTGCCAGGTGGATGAGCGGGCCCTGAAGGACATCATGGAGATGGGCTTTGATAAGGAGGACGCTCGGCTGGCTCTGATGGACAACAACAACAACCTAGAGGCGGCTCTGAACAGCCTGCTGACGGGAGCCACTAGCCCCACCCCTAGCCCCGCCCCTAGCTACGCCCCCAGCAGACATGGCCCCGCCTACAACATGCATGGGTCGGCCCCCAGCCGGCCCGCACCGAGGGGTGTGTTCACACACACACACACACACACACACACACACACACACACACACACACACACACGCTCTCGCACACACACATTCGACCACAACATTAAATATAAATCTTTTATTCCCTCTCTTCTAAAGGCCCAACAGGCCATAAAACATGAGAGAGAGAGAGAGATAGATGAGAGAGTTCTCCTACACTTTGCACACACAACACAACACCTCCATCAGTGTGTGTGTTTGTGTGTGTGTGTGTGTGTGTGTGTGCAGGCAGGGGCAGGGGGAGAGGGAGATCGAGGGGTGAGGATGATGAAGACGGAGAGGGAGCAGGAGGAAGGCCGTCTGGACCCAGCACTCTGTTTGACTTCCTGGAGTCAAAGATGGGAGCATTTTCTGTCAACGGTTGGTGTGCTTGCTGTAGTTTGTTAACGTAGTGCTTATGTGTGTGTTTATGTTGTGTAGTTTACAGTTAACATTGTGTTGTGTGTAGTTTATGAACATGGTGTTCATGTGTGTAGTTTATGAACATGGTGTTTATGTGTGTAGTTTATGAACATGGTGTTTATGTGTGTAGTTTATTAACATGGTGTTTATGTGTGTAGTTTATGAACATGGTGTTTATGTGTGTAGCTTATTAACATGGTATTTATGTGTGTAGTTTATGAACATGGTGTTTATGTGTGTAGTTTATGAACATGGTGTTTATGTGTGTAGTTTATGAACATCATGTTTATGTGTGTAGTTTATGAACATGGTGTTTATGCGTGTAGTTTATGAACATGGTGTTTATGCGTGTAGTTTATGAACATGGTGTTTATGCGTGTATTTTATGAACATGGTGTTTATGCGTGTAGTTCATGAACATGGTGTTTATGCGTGTAGTTTATGAACATGGTGTTTATGCGTGTAGTTTATGAACATGGTGTTTATGCGTGTAGCTTATTAACATGGTATTTATGTGTGTATTTTATGAACATGGTGATTATGCGTGTAGTTTATTAACGTGGTGTTTACGTGTGTAGTTTATGAGCGTGGTGTTTATGTGTGTAGTTTATTAACGTGGTATTTATGTGTGTAGTTTATGAACATGGTGTTTACGTGTGTAGTTTATGAACATGGTGTTTATGTGTGTAGTTTATGAACATGGTGTTTATGTGTGTAGTTTATGAACATGGAGTTTATGTGTGTAGTTTATGAACACGGTGTTTATGCGTGTAGTTTATGAACACGGTGTTTATGTGTGTAGTTTATGAACACGGTGTTTTTGCGTGTAGTTTATGAACATGGTGTTTATGCGTGTAGTTTATGAACATGGTGTTTATGCGTGCAGTTTATGAACATGGTGTTTATGCGTGCAGTTTATGAACGTGGTGTTTATGCGTGCAGTTTATGAACATGGTGTTTATGCGTGTAGTTTATGAACGTGGTGTTTATGCGTGTAGTTTATGAACGTGGTGTTTATGCGTGTAGTTTATGAACGTGGTGTTTATGCGTGTAGTTTATGAACGTGGTGTTTATGCGTGTAGTTTATGAACGTGGTGTTTATGCGTGTAGTTTATGAACGTGGTGTTTATGCGTGTAGTTTATGAACGTGGTGTTTATGCGTGTAGTTTATGAACGTGGTGTTTATGCGTGTAGTTTATGAACGTGGTGTTTATGCGTGTAGTTTATGAACGTGGTGTTTATGCGTGTAGTTTATGAACTTGGTGTTTATGTGTGTAGTTTATGAACGTGGTGTTTACGTGTGTAGTTTATGAACGTGGTGTTTACGTGTGTAGTTTATGAACGTGGTGTTTACGTGTGTAGTTTATGAACGTGGTGTTTATGTGTGTAGTTTATTGACGTGGTGTTTACGTGTGTAGTTTATGAACATGGTGTTTACGTGTGTAGTTTATGAACATGGTGTTTATGCGTGTAGTTCATGAACATGGTGTTTATGCGTGTAGTTTATGAACATGGTGTTTATGCGTGTAGTTTATGAACATGGTGTTTATGTGTGTAGTTTATGAACATGGTGTTTATGCGTGTAGTTTATGAACATGGTGTTTATGTGTGTAGTTTATGAACATGGTGTTTATGCGTGTAGTTTATGAACATGGTGTTTATGTGTGTAGTTTATGAACATGGTGTTTATGTGTGTAGTTTATAAACATGGTGTTTATGTGTGTAGTTTATGACATGGTGTTTATGTGTGTAGTTTATGAACATGGTGTTTACGTGTGTAGTTTATGAACATGGTGTTTATGTGTGTAGTTTATGACCATGGTGTTTATGTGTGTAGTTTATGAACATGGTGTTTATGTGTGTAGTTTATGAACATGGTGTAGTTTATGAACATGGTGTTTATGTGTGTAGTTTATGAACATGGAGTTTATGTGTGTAGTTTATGAACACGGTGTTTATGCGTGTAGTTTATGAACATGGTGTTTATGTGTGTAGTTTATGAACATGGTGTTTTTGCGTGTAGTTTATGAACATGGTGTTTATGTGTGTAGTTTATGAACATGGTGTTTATGCGTGCAGTTTATGAACATGATGTTTATGCGTGTAGTTTATGAACATGGTGTTTATGCGTGCAGTTTATGAACATGGTGTTTATGCGTGTAGTTTATGAACGTGGTGTTTATGCGTGTAGTTTATGAACGTGGTGTTTATGCGTGTAGTTTATGAACGTGGTGTTTATGCGTGTAGTTTATGAACGTGGTGTTTATGCGTGTAGTTTATGAACGTGGTGTTTATGCGTGTAGTTTATGAACGTGGTGTTTATGCGTGTAGTTTATGAACGTGGTGTTTATGCGTGTAGTTTATGAACGTGGTGTTTATGCGTGTAGTTTATGAACGTGGTGTTTATGCGTGTAGTTTATGAACGTGGTGTTTATGCGTGTAGTTTATGAACGTGGTGTTTATGCGTGTAGTTTATGAACGTGGTGTTTATGCGTGTAGTTTATGAACGTGGTGTTTACGTGTGTAGTTTATGAACGTGGTGTTTACGTGTGTAGTTTATGAACGTGGTGTTTATGTGTGTAGTTTATGAACGTGGTGTTTACGTGTGTAGTTTATGAACGTGGTGTTTATGTGTGTAGTTTATTGACGTGGTATTTACGTGTGTAGTTTATGAACATGGTGTTTACGCGTGTAGTTTATGAACATGGTGTTTATGCGTGTAGTTCATGAACATGGTGTTTATGCGTGTAGTTTATGAACATGGTGTTTATGCGTGTAGTTTATGAACATGGTGTTTATGTGTGTAGTTTATGAACATGGTGTTTATGCGTGTAGTTTATGAACATGGTGTTTATGTGTGTAGTTTATGAACATGGTGTTTATGCGTGTAGTTTATGAACATGGTGTTTATGTGTGTAGTTTATGAACATGGTGTTTATGTGTGTAGTTTATAAACATGGTGTTTATGTGTGTAGTTTATGACATGGTGTTTATGTGTGTAGTTTATGAACATGGTGTTTTTGTGTGTAGTTGATGAACATGGTGTTTATGTGTGTAGTTTATGAACATGGTGTTTATGTGTGTAGTTGATGAACATGGTGTTTATGTGTGTAGTTTATGAACATGGTGTTTATGTGTGTAGTTTATGAACATGGTGTTTATGTGTGTAGTTGATGAACATGGTGTTTATGCGTGTAGTTTATGAACATGGTGTTTATGTGTGTAGTTGATGAACATGGTGTTTATGTGTGTAGTTTATGAACATGGTGTTTATGTGTGTAGTTCATGAACATGGTGTTTATGTGTGTAGTTTATGAACATGGTGTTTATGTGTGTAGTTTATGAACATGGTGTTTATGTGTGTAGTTTATGAACATGGTGTTTATGTGCGTTGTCAGAGTCTAAGCCCCAGGAGCCAGCGGGGAGGCCTCAGGACGGGAGATCTTCCTTCTCCTCCTCCTCGGACCTCCATTCCTCCTCCAGAACCTCCTTTTCCCAGCGGACCCCCAGACCCCCGCGCTTCCACAGGGACACGGACTTCCCCCGCCCCGGCCAGGGGCTCCACCCCACCTCCGCGGCCCCCCAGGGCCCCACCCACTGGCCCGGCCCAGACAGAGGCCCCCGCGGTGGGTCCGACCGCTGGCCCAGCGGCCGGAGGGACTTCCAGAACGATCGCTCCACCACCACCACCACCACCACCTCCTCCTCCTCATCCACGTCTGCTTTCGGCCAGCCCAAGGAGCCGCCGCCCCCGCCAGCCTCACGCTCAGAGAGCTTCCACCAGCCAGCCTCGCGCTCAGAGAGCTTCCACCAGCCAGCCTCGCGCTCAGAGAGCTTCCACCAGCCAGCCTCGCGCTCAGAGAGCTTCCACCAGCCAGCCTCGCGCTCAGAGAGCTTCCACCAGCCAGCCTCGCGCTCAGAGAGCTTCCATCAGCCAGCCTCGCGCTCAGAGAGCTTCCATCAGCCAGCCTCGCGCTCAGAGAGCTTCCACCAGCCAGCCTCGCGCTCAGAGAGCTTCCACCAGCCAGCCTCGCGCTCAGAGAGCTTCCACCAGCGCAGTGCCCGCAACGGAGACGCCGGCGTGGGGGAATCCAACCACCGGCGAGGCCCCAGAGAGAATGCCGCAATGCCCAAGGTCAGTGACCCGCAGGCCCCCGAGACCAGGGCAGGAGGAGCGCCGAGACGCAGCGACTACAGGGCCGAAGACACCGGCAGGAGGCGAGGGGGCAGGGGGGCCGACCGGCAGACCAACTCCTGGCAGGAGGCGGGGCCCGACCCGGACGTGGGGGGCTTGTCCCGGGACTCCCGGCCCAACAGGGGGGGAGATCCTGCCCTCCTCAATGGAGACTGGGAGCAGAGGAGAACCGGACCCATCAAACCCGATGTCATGGCGACGCCCTTCCAGAGAGAAGACCCTGCCCCCCAGGTGAGGAGGAACCCGCCGCACACAGGACCCATCAAACCCGACGTCGCCACAACGTTCCCCAGAGAGGACCCCCCTCCTCCCAGGAGAACCCCCACCCAGAGAGGGCCCAGCCAAAAGCCAGCCCAGGGCAAAGGTCAAGGTCCTAAAGGGTCGGAGAAAGGTCACGGTGGGGAGTTGTCATGGAAACCAGGAGACCAGTGTCTGGCCCTCTACTGGGAAGATGGCAAGGTAAGGAACCCCAAGACGTCCAAGTTTTATTCAAGTCCTGAAAGTACATAATTAAAGTTTTAAACACTAGGCTTGATAATGATCAGCCATTCAAAGCCAATCTACTTGTTCAAGGTCCCACTTGTAATGTTACTTCCTCTATAGTGACATCACAAGGAGGGGTCTCCACAGGAAGGCCTTGTAATGGCTAATCAACGCCACACTTAAAACCACAACAATAAGGGCCCCTAGTGAGGTGTGTCAACACAACAGGTGTTAACAAGCGGCACCAGAGCCGTGATGGATTTCTGTTGAATGTGTGGGTAGAGAACGCGAGGTAATGAACTCAACTCGGCTGTTTCATTTGTTTGTTTGTGCCTGATCTGCTTGTTCAGTCAATCTGCATTAGAACACAATTCCACCTGCTCTCCTGGGTATAATTAATAGATCAGTGCTTATTGCTGAAGCCACTGTTTATAGTTTGTACACAATGCATGGTGAGCACTGTGCCAGGTGCTCTACCCAGCCATCCTTTCTCACCCACGCGCCGTCTTTTCACACGATTTGAAATTATTTTGAAATTTAAAGGCGGACCCATGTAAAAAAAAAAATCCTCTAGAGAATGTACTTATCTCTGTGAAGAATATTAAACTTTCCCTCCCTCCTCCTCCCCTTATGTCACTGTCTCCCCCCCTTTCTCTGTCTGAGCCTCTCTCTTTCTCTCTCTCCCTGTCTTTCACTCAATATTCCTGCTACATCCTCTCTCCTCCCTCTCCCCCCCCCCCCCCCCCCCCCCCGTCTCTCCTCCCTCTCGCCCCCCCCCTGTCTCTCCCCCCCCGTCTCTCCCCCCCCCCCCCTCTCTCTCCCCCCCCTGTCTCTCCCCCCCCCGTCTCTCCCCCCCCTGTCTCTCCCCCCCTGTCTCTCTCCTCCCCTCCCCCCACCCCCGTCTCCCCCCCCCAGTTCTACCGGGCGAGGATCGATGCGGTGCATGCGTCGGGCTCCACAGCGGTGGTGGTCTTCAGTGACTACGGTAACTGTGAGGAGGTCCTGCTGCACAGCATCAAACCCGCGACCCCTGGCCCCTGGGTGAGGAACCAAGGAAGCGTTTAGTAGCTTGATAGTGAGAGATAAGAGGCTAGACAGGATGTCGTGCCTTCTTATTTCTGACCGACCTCGAATGTCTTTTCCTGTCGACACCGAGTTTATCATTGTCCTGATCAACCCTTCTCTCTAAGGGCTCCGACCGATAACTGAGAGCTCTACCTGTCTGTTGATCTACTACTACCACTACTACTACTACTAGTACTACTACTACTACTACTGCCAAGGTTCTACAACTAGTCTCTTGCAGTCAACAGCTACAGCAACGAAAAAAGGCCTAAATATTGTCACATCCATATAAAACCAATTAGGGTTTGAGTCATAAACAAAAACGTTGCTGATGAAGTGTAGGGTGTTTGACTCCCATCTGCAAGGTTCTGGGTTCAAATGTCCCACCCCCAATGTCCCCAGTCTCCCTTTAGGTATTCTTGTGCCAGATGCTCCCTACCTGCTCCTTCATGATACGTAGCAAAGAAACCTTCTGTCTGATGGATGACTGAGTGGAGGCGGGCGGAGGGGTTCAGCATGTGTTGCTGTGGTACGGTTGGGGTTGTGTCCTGGGTGAGGCAGGTTATGGTGAGACGCAGGGTGAGTGTTGGGGGGAGGGGGGGAGGTGGATAGGCCTCCAGCATGTTGGCCACCTGTATGGTGGAGGATAGGTCCAGTGGGTGGGGCTAGTCCAGGGTGAGGGGGGGGTGAGGCTAGTCCAGGGTGTGGGAGGGTTGATGAGGTGAGGGTGATCCAGTGTGAGGGATGAAGGAGGTGAGGGTGGTCCAGGGCGGGGGGGTGAGGGTATCCAGTGTGAGGGGGGTTGAGGGTAGTTCAATCTAAGGCGGCTGAGGGGGTTGGGGAGTAGCCCAGTGAGGGACAGGGGTCTACCTGTTCGTCGTCCTGTCAGTCGCTAACACGCGTCGTGTTACCGTGTCTGCTGACAGGAGGAAGACGACGGTTGCTATGACGACTCGATGGAGTTTCGCGACGGCGGCGACGGACAGACGCGGACGGCTCGACCCACGCAGCAATATTACCAGCCCCCTCGGGCGCGGGACTAGCCACGCCCCCCAGCTAGTCAGCCACGCCCCCCACCGCGAAACCGCCAGTAGGTTACATCAGGGCTGAGCTCGACACCTTGTTGGAACGAGCCCAGATCAAAGAACTGCTTGCACGTTGGCATCCCTTTTGGGGAAAATATGTAGCAAATAGAATGATTAATTATTAAAATGATCTACATTTTTTAGGCTCGGTTTCTGTAATGCAAAGCGCACGCATCGACCAAAAAAACTCACTTGACGTAACAGCCAAGCCAAGACGGACGCGAGCTAGCGGAAGTGGAGTTCAAAATGAAATGTATTGTTCCTCACATTAGTTAACCGGGGGTGGCAGCCTGCAAGTTGCACTTGAAGGTTAGCTTAATTTGTGCTCCCGTAAATTCTTTCCATACAGTAGAGAAGACCCAGCAGATTAAAGCTGCTACAGTCTTGGTCGGTCTCAGTGCTTTGGGGCGAGTTCCCACTCGCCATCGCCTGATATGTAGATAGGGTCGCGGGAGATTGCTGACTCATAAGCTTCATATATTTGACGACCAGTCGTCTGAAAGGTCCTCGTAAGGTACTTTGTATACAAACAGATGTGCCTATCGATTGGTCGTCTCAGGAGAACTGCTCCTTGTTCGCTTAGCGCGGTGCCACGGGCAGACACAGGATACCCAAGTGACCGTAACCTTCAGACCTAGAAGCTTGGGTTCTCGGTCCAGGGTCAGCAAAAAGTGGTTTGACTGTGTGGTCAGCCAGGCCCTGAGGCCCACACAGAGAGAGGCCCTCTCGGAGGCCCTGGGGCTCGGACCTGCACCCCTTGTGACGTGACAGGAGGCGCTTTACATGAAGTTAACAAGTGATTCAAAGAAGGTCTTTTTTTTTATTGTGTGCTTAATAATCACCTGTGTGTTTGTTTGTTTTTCTATCGATCTACGGCCACACTCGTCTCAGTGAGAAAGACACACTTTTCCCAGACCATCCCGAGGTCTTCCTGACTCACGAAGTCTCCGCATCTTCACAAAGAAAATGGCGAAGACTTTTTCAAAGGGCTTTGGACAACAGAACAGAGTGAGCTGACGTCAAACTCCAAGGACTTTGTTACAGACTCTGTAAATTGTGTGAGGGTTTATAGACCGCCTGCATCATCATGTTAATAAACAACAGTTGCAAATATCTGACACGTTTCTTAGCTTCTGTGCTTCATTGGAATCTGCCAGGTTTCAAAATGACTCGCTCTTGGTCTTTCCTTCTCGCGGTTCCGGTAGATAAGCTAATGAAGTTTTGGAATTAAATTACCACCTCGGATAAACCGAATTACTCCATCAGATAAGGTAAAATCCATCCCAAACTTTGGTGGGAAGAGATAAGCCCATAAAATAATGTCTGCGGTGCATTTCCTAATCATTCAGAGCCCTAAAGATGCTCAGTGGTTTTATATATACACACTCCTCTAATGACTTATTCATTGGCTTTAAAACGCTGTCGTCGTTCACGCCTAGCCATCGATTCCCCGCGCTCATTTGTCGTGTTCTGCCAAGCAAATCCGTTGGGTAAGACAATCTCGTCCGCCTGTAATGGAGACGCTCGCGGTGGAGATATCATTTTGCACATTACAAAAGGGACTATCGCCGCCCCTTCGCAACCCCCCCCCCCTCCCCCATCGGGATGGCTATTTCCGAGCTCTCGCCGTTGGAGGCGTTTACACATCGCGAAACAATCCTGGCCCGCCGCTGGGGCGCAGCGGACAAAGGCGGCGAGGGTTCATTGGAAGGGTCAGCCTGATATTCTGTGTCCCCGAGCTGCAGGATTTGTTTTCTCCTCCCAGTGGCCGGGGATGAATAATTGACGGGTGGTAATATGGAAACCTATTGAACAGGAAGCACTGAAAGTGAAGAGAGGGGGAGAGCAGTGCGAGAGTTTCCGACCAGCGCTGAAATAACCGCCAGTGTGTTCCCTGAAGAATCATCTGGGACGCAGGAGCTGGCTTTTATGAAGGCGTCGGGATACGCCATGGGATAGAGGCTGTGTTCGGGAAGTAAATAGAGGAGTCATTCCAGAGTTTTAGTGGATTTCCAAAGTTATCACTTCATTAAATGCTGACAATGATTGTTCAATAATCCATGGAGCTCGATTGGCAACTGTGTTCATGTTTTAGTCATTCCCACCGTACAGTGTTGGAGGATGTTATTTTATGGGGACAAAAAAAACGTACCTTTATCGTGGCTCAATATAAAACATAAATGGCAGACAAGAGCTTGCAACACATTAAGAGTATAAGAGGGCACATTGAAGGTCAAAGGCCTGCAAATGACCTCCACAGTGTAGCTTGGAGTCCGCAAACAATCTTCATGTTTTTCCATCTCTCCATCCCTCCACCAACTGATACATCACGATTCCAGCAGCTTGTTCCTCTGCCTTCAGCTGATCTGCAACACACTGACATCCCTTCCTGTTTGAGGTGTCCCTGTCTGCACTGTACACCAACTCACAGAACCTTACAGGCTTTCTTATGTGAGCTGAGCCCAGACTGCAGTCTCACTCTAACGATGATGAGACTACAGGACCACTGACTTTACACGTCTAACATCTTACTATTGTTCTGTGTCTGTCTGTCTTTCTTGGTCTCTCTTACATGGGCATTTCCTCATGGACACTCATGTCTCTCTTTCATGGACTCCCACTCTCTTACAAACACTTTCTCTTTTCTCTCTCTCTCTCTCTCTCTCTCTCTCTCTCTCTCTCTCTCTCTCTCTCTCTCTCTCTCTCCTCTCCCTCTCCCTCTCCCTCTCTCTCTCTCTCTCCCCTGATGCCCCAGTGCAACCTGATAAGTTTTGCTAACAGAGGGAGGAATGGCCTCCCCTCCCCACACCTCCTCCGTGTCCCAGCTGGTCAGCTCTCTCTGAGCACCTCCGTGGCTCCGTCTCAATGCGATGCTGTGACCCAAGCTGCCGCGGTGACCCCAGCTGCCTCCCGCGCAACACTGTAGAACCTTTGTACATCTGACATGTGACCCCTGAGTTCTGGGCTCAATGTGCCCTTTCTTACTGGAAGTCCCCCACCTCATATACACCACCACCACCACCACCACCACCTCTCCTCCCTCACCCCTCCACCTCTTCCATCGGCGGCTGCATTTAACCTTCTGCTCTCACGAGGAGGGAGAAAGAGATGGGCAGTAGGGGGTGGGTTGGTGGGTGCAGAGGGGGAGGATAGGAGGGGAGACAGAGGGGATGAGGGAGGGAGGGGGGTGAGGGGTTCCTGTTGATCATCTGAAGTGTGAGAAGACGTTTCCAGCTCTCCTAAAAACAGCCCTTACAAGGACCTCAACATGCCAGCCCTCATTTAGAAAACCTTTTAAACCATCCAAACCATTTCGACAAATCACAGAACCAGAATCCCACCCCCCCTCCCCCCACACCGGCTCTGACACCAGATACATACTGACTTTAAAACAACAGGCTGCTGTCAACTTTTCAGGTTTATTCCTTCTGTTTTTTTCCTTCTGTTTTTACTGCTGTGATCTCACATTCTACACTGACAGCTTCTGAAACTTTGGAGTTCAGAAAAAACAAACAGACAAATGAGAATCTCACAGCGTACAATACTTATTTTTCTGGCATTTCCGTCTGGAGGAAAATGGTAGCTTTGAGCGATTTAAAAATGATTAGACAGAATGACAGGATGTAGAGTGCTCCCAAGGGCCTCATGGTCGTCCAAGGGTCGCCTGTGAAAGTGAAACAAATGTACTGGAAAGACAGACATCCTAGAAGCAGCATCTGGCACACACCACACACACACACATGCAAAATCACACGTTTGTTTCATTTTCATCTCATGCAAATCGTTTGTCTTGCAAAGCTTTGCAACTTCCTCAAACGGCTTTAATCGCGACAGACTGTCTGTTAGTCACAGAGAATGTCAGATTCTCACAAGCGAATGGCAAAGGTCAGAGAATGGCCAGTGATGCCATTTGAAATCTGATTTAATGTTTGGCGTAAACAGAATGAAATACTCTTTACATGCTTGACTTGTTGATTCCTGTATTTCACACCGACGTTACTGTTGTCCACTACTACAGAGTCAGGAGGAATCTTATGATGAATATACATGTATTTGTGTTTAACTTAATTAAGTTGTGATTATTTCTAACAATACAGCTAATCTTATGACACTGTGATGCAGTTCAGTTGCTACTGGGTTTATTTTTGATTAGAAATAAACCCAGTAGCATAGTTTTATCCTTTATACAAACACATGAGTGAACCATTCACAGGTGGCAACATCATTTGTTCACAAACCCAACAAACCATTTTCTATCTCTGTGTAGTTTGAATGTTTACTGTATCAAGTTTATATATATTTATATCTACTTTCTATCATTACATATATCTATTGTATTGGGTATTTGGGTATCTAGTATTTACCTCTATGTGTATCTGTTATTTTTATATTTCTATATATCTAGCTTGTATCTCTGTGTATCTAGTTTATCTTTCTCTGTGCATCTTGTTTGCATCTTTTAAACCATATTGCATCTTTTAAACCGTATCTAGTTTTAAACAAACTAGATACCAGAGACATACAAACTAGGTATGAATAAATATTCATACCTAGTTTGTATGTCTCTGGTATCTAGTTTGTATCTATGTCTTTATTCCTAGTTTGTATCTCTCTGTGTATCTAATTTGCATCTTTATTTATTCATACCTAGTTTGTATTGCTCAGTGTATCTAGTTATCTCTCTTGTATCTCTGTGTATCTAGTTTGCATATGTACAGTATTTATTTAAACCTAGTTTGTACCTCTCTGTCTTTCTAGTTTGTATCTCTCTCTGTATGTAGTTTGTATCTTTCTTCTGTTATACGTAGTTTGTATCTCTCTGTGAATCTAGTTTGTAGCTTTATTCCGTTATACGTAGTTTCCATCTCTCTGTGAATCTAGTTTGTAGCTTTCTTCTGTTATACGTAGTTTGCATCTCTCTGTGTTTGTTCTGTTCTATTGTTCTGTGCACCCTTTTCGGGGCAGCAGCCAACCAGACACCTGTTGTTTTGTTGAGGGTGTAAACCTTTCAGCTGGCTTCTGTCTGACAGCTTTACTGCCATCTTTATACAGGTCCCCTCGATTGGCCCCAATTAAACCCACTTCCACACTACCTGCTGAGACAGGGGAGACCGGAGACGAGAGAGGAAGGTGGGGGGAGACGAAGAGGGGATGAGGGGTGTGTCTGTGTGGGGGGGGGGGGGTGACGAGTTGTGGTGAGGTGGAGAGGAGGGGGGGGTGGGGGGGGGAGGGAGGGGGGGGGTGAGATTAGAGGAACGAAGAGGAGGAGGAGTGGGGTAGAGGAGAGGAGGGGAAGGAGAGGGTTGGGAGTGAAGGTGGACCTGCTGAGTGAGGTAGAGGTGAATGAAGTGTTGTGAAACTTAAGAAGTTCAGCTAACACTAATGTTGTCTCTACTATCTCAATGACATTATGTTAGTGTTTTAAACACACAGGAGGACAATAATGGTGGAACCTTTGAGCTCTAAAGATTAAATGAACATAATTCTATTAAATTGTTGCAAAAGGGTAAACATGTTCATAATGGTCCTCTTAGTTCCTGCATTGTTTTAATATGCTTCAAATTGATTTAACTGACCTAATACTTTTTTTGAAAAATAAGTTTAAATCCAAAATGACTGTAATTGACATTTGTATTCAATATACTTAAAACATCATTATAGCAATTAAGGCTATGTATACCCTCATAATGTAACATATCATAATATGCAATTTTATCTCCAGAACAATTTATACACTTCATCATAATATAACACAAGCTCATAACTTTCATATCATAAGCTTTAACTTTATTGTCTAACATAACCCCAGTGCCTCAGGCTGATGACATACCTCAATATCACAAACGTATTCAGATAGTTGACATCCATCCATCCTACACACCCTCCCTCCCATCGTCCTTCAAACAAAGTCCACAGACCCCCCCGAGCTTATGTTGTCTCAGGAGCTCCAGGACAGCCACAGAGAGGCATCCTAACGAGCGCCCTGCTGCTCTGTCCGGACTAATGGCAGATGGGGGGTTTGGAGTGTGTGCACTGGGCCGTGTAGCCGGCACCTCAAACATCCTGTCAGAGTCGGTTAGCACCAAGCGCTGCCGCCGTGCCCAACTCAGGGCGATTTAGCCCACAAATGGGCCCCATTTGTTGGTTTGACCGGACAGGGCCGCGGCTGGCAGCGGGAGTGATAAATAGTATGGAAGTTTAGGAAGTGTTGGGCGAGCGTGTGGCCGTCCAAGCAGCTTGTTGTTCAAGTCTTTTGTCTGGACAAACGATCAGCCCGACTGTTACTGTTGATTCACTTTGTTTCTGTTTCTGTGTCAGACTTCTGAAAAATTAAATCTGAACACAACTGTGTGACATTCAGAGTCTTCAAAAAGAAAAATCACCTGACATCAACAATACAACAGTTTTAATGTCATCGAGTTGGAATCTGTGAACACAACACAGGCATCGCTTTTCTGTCCCTGGTCGTTTATTCTACCATCCCGCTAGGAGACAATAGATCCCTGCAGAACACATGTAAAGAAGGTAGAAGAGGAGGTGCAGTGGAGGCATGAAGGAGATGGGGATGATATGTATATGAGATGGAGAGAATGTGAGGAGGTGTAATGGAGGTGTAGAGGAGGCATGGAGGAGGTGGTGAGGATGTAGAGGAGGTGTAGTGGATGTGTAGAGGAGGCATGGAGGAGGTGGGGATGATGTGTATGACAGTGAGGATGTAGAGGAGGTGGGGAGGTGTTGGAGATGATGTGTATGACAGTGAGGATGTAGAGGTGTAGAGGAGGTGGGGATGATGTGTATGACAGTGAGGATGTAGAGGTGTAGAGGAGGTGGGGATGATGTGTATGACAGTGAGGATGTAGAGGAGGTGTTGGAGATGATGTGTATGACAGTGAGGATGTAGAGGAGGTGTAGTGGAGGTGTTGGAGAGCAGTTGGTGAAGACAATGTGTAGAGGAGACGTGGAGGTGGTGTGGAGATGGTGTAGAAGATGTATGGAGGAGGTATGGAGGTGGTGAGGAGGAGGTTTGAAGGAGGTGTGGAGGTGGTGAGGAGGAGGTTTGAAGGAGGTGTGGAGGTGGTGAGGAGGAGGTTTGAAGGAGGTGTGAAGGTGGTGAGGAGGAGGTTTGAAGGAGGTGTGGAGGTGGTGAGGAGGAGGTTTGAAGGAGGTGTGAAGGTGGTGAGGAGGAGGTTTGAAGGAGGTGTGGAGGTGGTGAGGAGGAGGTTTGAAGGAGGTGTGGAGGTGGTGAGGAGGAGGTTTGAAGGAGGTGTGGAGGTGGTGAGGAGGAGGTTTGAAGGAGGTGTGGAGGTGGTGAGGAGGAGGTTTGAAGGAGGTGTGGAGGTGGTGAGGAGGAGGTTTGAAGGAGGTGTGAAGGTGGTGAGGAGGAGGTTTGAAGGAGGTGTGAAGGTGGTGAGGAGGAGGTTTGAAGGAGGTGTGGAGGTGGTGAGGAGGAGGTGTGGAGGTGGTGAGGAGGAGGTTTGAAGGAGGTGTGAGGAGGTTTGAAGGAGGTGTGGAGGTGGTGAGGAGGAGGTGTGAAGGTGGTGAGGAGAAGGTTTGAAGGAGGTGTGGAGGAGCATAGGACTGTTGCCCTGCAGGAGGGGATTTGTTCTGCTAGCTGTTAGCTTCCTGTAACGAGGAGCCACTGCTACAGCTGCTGATTATCTGGCCTCATGCTGAGCACAGACAGCCACACATGGTGGTGAACACAGGGTCCTGTCCTTATATAGGAGACACATGACTGGCTCTCTGAGCCGCTATGAGGAACCTGAGGGCAGCACACTCACTCTCTAGCCACAACCTATACACTACCACATGGCTTGATTTGACTTTAGTTTGTTATGCTACCATTGTATTTGCCTATGAAGGCACCTATTGCACTCCTTACCATCCCTGGGAGTCCTTCTCAAGGTTTCTTCTCCCTGGGGTTGTTTCAAGTTTCCCCTTGTCCTCTAGGAGGTCTTAGGGTATGGGGGCTGTTGTATATTAGGGGTCTGTGAAGCCCTGTGAGAAAGGAACCACTGTAACTGATGAAGGGATGTACTTATAAAAGGTACTTTACTTGACCCAGAAGCAATGACAAACAGCCTCTTTTGTTTATGATTGGTCAGTTGATCTGACACTTTTATCCAAATTGACTTACCTTGAACTAAATAGTGAGTTAGTGAAAAGGAATGAAAGAAGGAGAGAGCGAGGGAAGAAACGACAGTTGTAGTTTCTGGCATGACCTTATCTCGACGATAAAACGCTTTTCATCTGTGTGTGTGTGTGTGCTGTTTGTAAAGTTCCTCCGGGCTCCGAGAGTTGAAGAGCGATTCAGTGTCACCCCGGTGAGATGTGAACATCTGAGCTGTGTTCTCCTACCACCACGGTCTGCCTCACCAGGGAGGATCTGAGCTGTGTTCTCCTACCACCACGGTCTGCCTCACCAGGGAGGATCTGAGCAGTCACACGTAGCACCTGTCCCCTGCTTCCCGTTCGGCTCTCTCCCCTGGAAAAAGAAAAGCCCTCCCTTGCGTTTTATTTACACATGAACAGAGAGCAGCTAGTGAGCTGAGGAGAAGCCACACCAGGCCTCCGGATTAAGACACACCTGGCTGATGATCCCTGATAGGTTACAGTCCCTTCATGGGCCACCGTTCTGTAATGAGCTGTGTGTGTGTGTGTGTGTGTGTGTGTATGCAGAGCACCTGCACTGTTACTTTGGACAGATGGCAGATAAGGAGAGCGGCTGAACAACAGCATGAGAGAATGGGAGACAACGGGAGAAGCAGGCAGTAAAAGAGAACAGGAGAAGCAGGCAGTAAAAGAGAACAGGAGAAGCAGGTAGTAAAAGAGAAAAGGAGCAGCAGACGGTAACAGAGAACAGAAGAAGCAGGCGGTAAAAGAGAAAAGGGGAAGCAGGCAGTAGAAGAGAAACAATGAAGCAGACTGCACACAAGATCAGGAGAAGAGAGTAAATAAGAACAGGAGAAGCAGGCAGTAGAATAACAGGAGAAGCAGACAGTAAGCAAACAATGGAAGCAGACAGTACACGTGAACAGGAGAAGCATGCAGTTAAAGGAAAGGAGAAACACACATTAAAAGAGCAGGAGAAGCAGACAGTAAACCAGTAAAGGAGAGGCAGGCAGTAAAAGATAGAGAGCATGTTAAAGACTTGAACAGTTTGCTCTTGTTGCACGGTGCATATGATGTAAGCGCAGTGTAATGATGTTGCATCAACACTAATCTACAGTGTGTTTCCGTGTGCGTGCGTGTGTGTGTGGGAGGTGTCTGTGTGTGTGTGTGTGTGGGTGTGCGTGTGTGTGTGTGCATGCATTTGTCCATGCGTTGTTTTTGTTTTATAGCTCTGTTGATGTTTGTGTTCCTGTGTGCATGTTTGTGCATGTGTGTGCGTGTGTGTGTGTGTGTGAGTGTGCGTGCTGTGTGTGTGAGAGGACGAGCAAAGATAATATAATTAATGACCACATGATAATCAGGAGAGGAAATGAAGGCCCAGTTCCTCCCCTCAGGCTGGACAACAGATGAGAAGATCCACCGGATTATATCCTCCTCACCCTGCTGGCCCCTGGCTCATAGGAAACAGATAGATGCACTACACAAGTACACACCTGCTGTCCAGCTACTGTCCCTCTACCACCACTGTTACACCATTACTCTACCGCTACCTAGATAGAGTTACACCTGCTACACTGCTATTGCTGCTATACTACAGCAACACTGTTTCACTATACCGCTATATACTGTGAACCTATTAGTACCACTACTATGACTATGTACCCTATCACTGCCACTCACCTAAACCAACACTATATTGCCCAATGCAAGAATGGTGTCTTTATCCAGGAAATTGAGAGACTAGAGCTGCTACTACACTATTGGCTTTACCACTAAGAATATTTTTATATCAATCAAATAATCTTCTGATTCCTATACTCTCCAGTCCAGCTGCTTGTTTAGCAACTATAGTTTGGGCAGCACATTTTTAAAAATAGTATTATTATTATTAGTAGTAGTAGTATTAGTATTAAATTATTATTATTTATAATAGTATTAATTGTATGCTCCAGTATTAATTGTATGCTTTGACTTGTAAGTATTTTTGGTTGTGTTAATACTCAATAAGTGAATGAATGTAAATTGAAAGAGCTGAATTGGATATAGATCATCTGGTATTTCCTGGTCTCAGTGTAGAGTCAGAAGACCCGATCCCTGTGGTTGTCTAGCAGCTCTGTCTCTGAGCCATGGTTCTGGTTTGTCTCATCCTGGAGGAACGCAACTCCTGAAATAGCTGCTGTGTGTGTGTATATGCATGTGCATGCATTAATGTGTATGTGTGACACTAAAACACGCATGCATGTGTTTTCGTGCAGAGCAAACATCAGTACTGTATTTGTCTTTCATGGAGTTTCACACACGGACACTGGCCGGATGCTTCACAATTGTCTGTCAGTATGTTTTGTTACACAAGCCCTAGCATCATATAATAAAAACCAGGCCAGCTGCTGCTGCTCATATTAATAAGATCAAATCAGCAGATGATAAGACAAGATCTCCAGCAGATGAGAAGCAGTGAGAGCGTCTCCCCCCCTCCGACAGACACGCCCCTAGAGATGACCTTCTTCCATCTTTTCACTTCATCACACACTCTGAAGCCTGGCACAGAAACCCAGCCAAGCAACAAAACAATGTGACTTCATGACATCAAGAACACTAACCGGCTGACAATGCTACTGTTCAGACACTCTGCTTTTATGTGCCCTGGGTCAGACACACCACCCAGGGCACACACAGGCAGAGGGTTCTGAACAATAGCCTCCAAGATCTGGGTCAGGGCGTGTGGCTCTGACCACGGGAGAGGAGAAAGAGGGCTCTCTTCATCTTCCTTCCTTCGTCTTCTCCATGTTTCCGTCTTGTTCTGATTTGGCCCGTGTACTATGACTGTATTACTGTCGTCTTTGACATCACTATGAGCTTTTTTCATATAACATACATGCAATAAGATTGTTTCCTTGTATGTGTCATTGTATTGTATATCAGAAGTGCATGACTGTAGTTTAATACAAAAATCTAAATTGCAAAAACAATAAAATAAAATAAACATTCATACAAAATGATGTGTCTATAAACACAGGAAGAGTAGTAGAAATGGAGATCCGAACAAGTAAAAAAGTAAATGTAAAGACTATTGAAAATACAGATATGTTTGGGAAAAGAGTGAGGTAATCATACTACTTGCTGGAACTGGGCCACAGAATGACCGCCTCTGACTTGCCTTGACCCTTCTCTAGCCATCCATGTTAATCCTAAACGGAGGAAGGAGGTTTTATCAAGTCTGTGAGTGCAAAGGCGGCTGCTAGGGGGCTTAGGGAGGATCTGGATGTGTTGCGGCGCATATAGTGTCATTTTTACCCTGGGATTATAGTTTTTCTCGACTGCTTTGATGCAGCAGTCAACTCAAGCTCCACATTTTCAAAACAGTTAACACACAGGCCGAAACAGTGGCACTCATGGTCACAATGACATTTTGTTTGCAAAAGGCTTAAAATATGCAACAAAAGCAAATGTTGCCTTCAAACAACACAACTTGCAAACAAGTGCATGAGCTCTTCCAATCAACCATTACACAGTGGACAACAAAATACAGAGTACAGCACTCAGTGTGAATCAGTGCACCATTGCTTGTCATTGTAGCCTATACGTAGCTTTCATGCCAGTGCCATTTGTTGTCAAATTTGCCTTCTTGCAAAGAATTGGATCCAGAATCAGAAATGCTTTGAAGCAAATTTTATTGATTTCATTGATTACTTTTTTCAAACTTTGGTTGAAACTGAAATACTAAATATTACACAAAAAAGATGTAAAGGTAACGGGGCATTTATATAGCAGACGCTTTAAGAAAGCATGAACACATTTGCAAGAGGTGGTTTGTGCTCTGCTGAGATGAAAACCGAGTGGATCCCAGTTTCTTTAAGCAGGTCAAAGCAATCGAGAAAAACTATAAAGCCACACAGTGGGAAAACTAGGATAAAAGTACCCTATATTTTGTTCAAATCTATAGTAAGAGAACACAGAATGATGCAGTTTGTTGCTGACTAAAAAGTAGATATTTTTTCCAAACATGATAGTGTTTTCTGCTATCATCTTTGATATTTCAACTTAATTGTAGCAGCAATTATACAGTATCATGTATTGTTTTTTCAAATCATGGAGTTAATTACTGATTGATTATGGGTTATTATTTCCTGAGTGGATGTGTGTTGTCACGGTAACCATGAGAGGACCGGTTCCAGGAGAAACGACCCAATCAGACTACAGAGCTAACACATACACACTCAAACACACACACACAGACACATTACACAATACACACATACTATAAACAATGGACATTACACAACACCGAGTACATCTCAAACAATGTACATACTGCATAACAAACAATGTTGCACACATTACTTAAACACACAGTACTTAAACAATACACACGACACAGTCCATTGTCAACATTAAACACCACACTATACAGATTGCACACAGTAAAAACACAGCAAATAGAAATACACAACACACACAGTGCACAACATACATTGGGTAACAAACACACAATGCCCTGCAGAATACAGCCCACCAACTCCACTCTGCTGGTTCTCCTGACTGCTACCAGTAGGGGTCTGTTGGGAGGGGCGGCGAGTGGGGGGCAGAATTAAGGAAATGTGTAACAAAATCCATAAGAGGATGAAAAGGCTGATACTGGATTATGTCGGCTCAATTCACCGCGTTGGAGAGACCAATCAGATCAAAGTGATTTCCAGCAGCTGAATAATGTGTAGGTTGTATTATGGAGGCCGAGGTGGTGAGGGTATGGGGGGAGTCCAGGGGGGTATTGGGTCTCATATCTTGGGAAACATGGCCCGGCGTGTCCACCCAGCCCCCAGTAACCCGAGCGCCCCCGCGCTTTGTGTTGCGTTGTTTGATTTCCACGCAGGGGAAACACAATGACGCCAATCTGGAAAGCGGATCGCTTGGGAGTGATCGTAATTACTGGCTTGTCGACGGCATTAACTATTTACTGTCATCTCAGGAGGACTTTCCAGTGTGGAGGGGTGGGGGGGGGGGACAATAGCATCTCCAGACTCTATTATGAGGTTCCATTGAGAAGAGAAGGCTTAGGGTAAGGTGTACATACATATGACCTGCAACACATGGATGGAGTCAGGGGTTACATGCATGTGACCTGGAACATAGGGTCAGAGGTATATACATATGACCTGCAACATACAGTCTGGGTCACAGATATACATATGACCTGCAACATACAGTCTGGGTCAAAGGTATATACATATGACCTGCAACATACAGTCTGGGTTAGGAGTATATACTATGTCAGATCACAACATTAAGAAAATGATCATCAAATTAGTTATTCCTTTACAGAAAGTGAAAAAAAATTAATATTAGGCTGTGTCTGCATTTTTCTTTACAAACTCAAGCATTTACTGTATAAACTGAAACATGTGTGAAGATGTAGCTTTCGTGTGAATCACTGGACTAATATTTAGTTGTATAACCACTGTTTCTGAGAATTGCTTCACATCTGTGTTGCATTGAGTCGATCAACATCTGGCACCTGTGAACAGGTATTCCAGCCCAAGACGGTTGGACTACATTCCACCGCTTCAAGTATTTTGATGTGTTTAAACTGATGGCCATTGACTGGCCATTTCTCTTTAGGCCAGTCAATGTGCTTTCTGGCAAATTGTAACCTCTTCAGCACATGTCCCTTTTTCAACAAAGGGACTTAGCGAGGGCTTCTTGCCAATAGCTTGGCTTCACATAGACGTCTTCTAATTGTTACAGTACTCACAGGTAACTTTAGACCTTCTTTGAGCTCCCTGGAGCTGATCATTGGCTGCGTCTTTGCCATTTTGGCTATTCTTCGATCCATTGGATTGGTATTTCTTTGGAATGTCTTTCTGGCTTTGGTTGCCATTTCAAAGCATTTGAGATCATTTTGGCTGAGCTGCCTATCATTTTCTGAATTTCTTCATATGTTTTCCCCTCTCAAATCAACTTTGTTGTTCTTCTGGACAATGTCTGGTGCAACCCATTTTACTCAGATTTTTAGAGAAAGCATGTAGAACATTTGCTGCCTTTGTCCTTAAATTAGGGCCACCTGTTTGTCACCTGGTTTTTCATAGATGAATGACCTCACTAACTGAACTAAGGGTAAAGGAGCATTTAGCTGACGCTTTTGTCCAAAGCGACTTACAATCAGTACATTTTTGGGGTCAAACGTGTGGACAGTTGGAGGAGGGGTTCAAGGGTATCGAACCACCAACCCTATGGTTAGTGGACGACCCACTCGTTCCACCCACTCTACCCACCTGTGGCCCACTGAACTCCACACGCTCCATGCTGCTATGATTTTGAACAGGCCCTGTTCAACCAATGATTCAATTATACAGAATCAGCAGCATGCATGTCATGACTGTTGGGTCTGTTGGTTTTCTATTACTCTACTACACCTACTAGTAAATTATTTGCCATGTAAGAATACAATTTCTACCAAAATCAGTGATTGATCTGCTTAGTATTGTTGGACTGCCATTATTTTGAAAATAACTGTACATAGGACCTGCAACATACAGTCTGGGTCAGAGGTATATACTGTACATATGACCTGCAACATACAGTCTGGGTCAGAGGTAAGTATTGTACATATGACCTGCAACATACAGTCTGGGTCAGAGGTAAGTATTGTACATATGACCTGCAACATACAGTCTGGGTCAGAGGTAGAGACTGTCCATATGCCCTGCAACATACAGTCTCGGTCAGAGGTATATACTGTACATATGTCCTGCAACATACAGTATGGGTCAGAGGTAACTATTGTAGATATGACCTGCAACATACAGTCTGGGTCAGAGGTATATACTGTACATATGACCTGCAACATACAGTATGGGTCAGAGGTAACTATTGTAGATATGACCTGCAACATACAGTCTGGGTCAGAGGTAACTATTGTAGATATGACCTGCAACATACAGTCTGGGTCAGAGGTAACTATTGTAGATATGACCTGCAACATACAGTCTGGGTCAGAGGTAACTATTGTAGATATGACCTGCAACATACAGTCTCGGTCAGAGGTAGAGACTGTACATATGACCTGCAACATACAGTCTGGGTCAGAGGTAACTATTGTAGATATGACCTGCAACATACAGTCTGGGTCAGAGGTAACTATTGTAGATATGACCTGCAACATACAGTCTGGGTCAGAGGTAGAGACTGTACATATGACCTGCAACATACAGTCTGGGTCAGAGGTAGAGACTGTACAGAATCTCAGTCAGAGGTATATACACATGACTTGCAACACAGCGTCTGGGTAAGATACATACTAAGCTGCAACATAAGGCGTACCTTCAACATAGGTCATGGTTAGGGTAATCCCGGATCCAGCAGTTCTGCTATGTTATAGCAGATCTTCTGCCAGGGGATGCTTCAGAGCGTGGGCCAGAAGCCAAAAACTGAAAGGGGCGGAGTTATGCCTTGTTTCCTGTTTCCGTTAAAGAGAAATATAAACTGATTTGAGCAGTGGACAACGCTTTTAGAAGGGATGTTTATCTCTGCAGGGGTTGGGCTGAACAGTTTCGATTTGAAACCATTTTAGACGCCTTTTTTTTACTATCTACTAGTGCTGGCGAAGTTTATGTTCCCTGTTCAAAGCCGGTTACACGCTTACATGTCACGATCCAGCCAAATCATTGGTCGAACCCAATATGAAGCGGAAAAGATGTGAGCCATCAGGCTTTAGATGAGAAATGGGATTCATCTCTAGGGAAATTACTGTGCAGCAGTCGAAGTACAAGGTAGGACAAGAAAATAAAGTGAAAAATGCAAATAAACAATAAAGAACAATAAGAGACGATAAAATGGTAAAAGAGCAGTAAAGTGCAATAACCATATGTACAGCCAGAAATGTGAGAGGTAACGGAATAGTAAGGTATTATAAATAAAGAGGTAATATTTATGGCAGTAGTTAACTGTAGGGTGCATAATTCCACAAACAATAGTTGAACATTAGAGGTAAATACAAATCCAATGCAATGTCCTAACATCACAGGTTAACTGTAAGGATCCCAGAGAGTGAAATGCAGGTTATGTAAATGATTAGAGTAGTGATCTAAAGTCTGATTTGTGAGACTAGGGTTAGGGCTACATGCAAACTGCCATACAGAGTTATTACCATGTTTGCAACTAAATGGAAACATTGCATTAGGCTTCGATGGCTACAGTGTGTGCAGGGCTACATCGTACCCAGCAGGTCACCTATGCAAACTCATCCATTAGAATTCCATTTTCAGTACACCTTTCCAGCTACGTGCTGAAGGTGACCTGCTGCACCCTGACAGTCATGACTCCCTGCTGAGTGATGGTAGTGGTGTGTAGTAGTGGTGTGTAGTAGTGGTGGGTCCCCTGGGATGAAGGTCATCTTCCCTGCTTGTGAGTGCGTGTGGTAAGGGATTAAGGTGGGATTAGCAACCAAAGCGTTAAAACTATACGGGGGAATTAGCGCTGCCCGGTTCAGCAGAAGGTTAAAGGTCATCTTGAACGAGACACATTAATTCAGACCTCCAGAAAACAAGGTTGCCCAGAGGAGAGGGTTGTCCAATGACCCCTGACCCCTGAGCTGGGGAGTGCATGTACCAGAGGGATTCCTGTGTGCTGGAAGACAAGCTTACCTTAAATGGACACTGTCAGACTCAGAGGTCAAGGTGAAGGTGAAATTGGAGCTGTGAAGATCGACTGTTTATCTGTCTCTCTATCTGTTTGTCTGTCTAGTTTTCTGTCAGTCTATCTCACGCTGTCTATCTATCTATCTATCTATCTATCTATCTATCTATCTATCTATCTATCTCTCTATCTCTCTCTCTCTCTCTCTCTCTCTCTCTCTCTCTCTCTCTCTCTCTATCTCTCTCTCTCTCTCTCTCTCTCTCTCTCTCTCTCTCTCTCTCTCTCTCTCTCTCTCTATCTATCTATCTATCTATCTATCTATCTATCTATCTATCTATCTATCTATCTATCTATCTATCTATCCTCCATCCAATGTGAAGACAGTACAAGGACCACATCGCTTGCAGCCGTATTAAAGCAGCGTTTACAATTGTCTAACATGAGTCATTACAGCGTGTCCAAGAACAACAGAGTCTGCACCTCGTCCCCCCCCCCCCCCCCCCCCCCCCCTCAGAGCCTACCATTTATTAACCTCCCCTCTGCTTGTTTTCACACACTAGCCGGCTGTATTGTCCTCACCTGGGACTACAGTAGGGCTGGAGGGCTAGTGTTACCGCTCGTGGTTCTCCTCCCCCACATCTCCCCATATGGTGCGCTGAGGCCCGGCCTGCGAGTGCTGCGGAGCGGCTGCTCTGGTATCGATGCCATACATCACATGCTGTAACTGTTTACTCAGTAGGAGAGAAAGAGTCAAGTTGTGAAGGTGTTCCTATTTATATCAGAGCTGCATATGAGCTGTGCTGGCTCGGGGTGCAGGAGCTGGCACGGGCCACGCTGGCTCCACAGCTCCTGCCAGATTTGGGCAAAGCTTGACTCCCCACGGCCTGTCTTGAGGATTCTAACGTAGACAAAGGAAAGCTGGGAGCTCAGTGGATAATTTGCTGTTCTGCCACATTAACACTTTGTGAATGACAATAGTGTGAACTGAAGTGCCAACAGCTATTTCCAATGTGACTGCTGACAATGGACAATTAGGCCAAATATTGGACTCCAACTTATCCATTTTGAAAATAAATAACTAAATAACCCCAAAATAGTATAAGAGAATGCTAAACTACTTAGAAAAAAAGGTAATATATTAAATTACATCACACTACGTGGACAAAAGTTATGCAACTTCAGCAGAGAGATGAGAGGTGAGCGGGAGAGAAACAGAGGGAGAAAGACAGAAAGAGAGGGAGAGGGGGTAGTGAGAGAGAGGGAGAGCAACAGAGAGAATATAGATGGGGGGGGGGGGGGGGGGGGGGGGGGGGGGGGGTGGGGGGGAGAAGGGGGAGGCAGAGATAGTTAGAGAAAGAGGGAGATAGAGAGTGAGAGGCAAGTGAGAGGCAGAGAGGGAGAAAGAAAGGTGGCTAGAGAGAGCATGAGAGAGAGGTAGAGAGACAGAGAGTGTCCACAACTCCCATGGTCTCTCGCCTGTCCATCTTAAACAACTAAGAGACTTACTGTGTGAACCAAAGATGCTTACACCACTCTATCCTGCTCTATTGTAATTTATGCTGCGATTGCGTTTCAGCAACACAAGCCAGTTAGATGCTCCAACGGGACCTCTTGTCATCATTTAATCAGTTCAAACTATTAATCGGCTAAGCCGCCTTGATATACTGCATCATTGGCAGGCAACCACACTAAAGGTAGTTTCAGCCTCCTCGCTAGCTTATAGCTAAGGAAGGAAATATATTTGTCATAAACATGAGATTCAATGGTTAATCACTTTGGAGTCGTAGAGAAGAGTGTTATGTTGTTGTTTATTGGGTTTGAAGCGATTTTAAGACAAATTAGTTGTAATCAGTCCATTTGACTAAATAATAAGATATGATTGAATTAATGCAAAGTTGGAGTTATGATGTTCAATTAAAGAGAGATGCCAATAAAGATGTTGCTAATTTGTGTATCTAAAAAAAAATTAGCGTAAGCAATAGTAAAGCAACATGAGTTATGCAGAATAAAGACCAGAACCTTCCAGATGAACTGGTTGTTCCTCGCTTGGCTGAAACAGCTGATGGGTGACTGGGTGAATCCCTGGGAATTCATTTCAAAGCTCCCTAAATGTCTTGGGTTCTGAAAATAGCTGGCACATGCAGATAAGTCTGGTAAATGCATTCTCCATTTACCAGGGAACAAGATGTTCTCGCCCTCTCTTCTCTGTCCTCTCCTCTAATAGCAGCTCCCTCTGGAGACTGGACATTCCTACCCAGGGAGAAGAGAGTATACATAGACAGCGACACCATTTGTATGGATCTTGTAGCGTTTCCATGATGGTCTTTTTGCATGGTGGCCCTCTTGCATAGTTGAAGCATCATGGAACGTACACACAACTGAAAACAAATATTGTGTGGATTCATCCGTCATTGAAATGTTCTGAATATGATATCTGATATCTGAATATGATATCTGATATCTGTTAGTGGATATATGATATCCACTGACCATTTATACTGTTAATTACAATAGCAGGGCAGGATGGTGTGACTCCGAGCCAAAAGGAGCTTTAATGTCCTCAGCTTAACCTGATACAGACCTGCAAAAGTAGATGTATACCTGAGCATTACCTGTGTTCCTTTTACAGGTGAAACTCTGATAAGTGCTTTGGAACAGTCCTAGAAGTCACAGAGAGTTCAGCGTTGTGCGTGTAAAATCTGTAGTGTTTTCACAGCGGCTGGTTGTTCAGGTTTGCTGTGCAGCAGCCAAACCCAGTGTAACTGACACAGAATGTGGACCACACAACAGGTTGGGTGTGACTTGATTACACAGAGAATTAATGCTTTAAGCATTCCTACACAAACTGCGGTGAAGGGATTGGCAAGATGTAATAAGGTATATTGATTTGTCTGTGTCACAGAGGCTCAATTTATGTTTTTTTTTATTTAGATTTGTATATGTTTTTTTCCTCTGTGTAAAATCGTGATAAACATTGCATTGGGTTCTGGTGTAGAGCTGTTTTACATCTGTAAGAAAATGTTATTAGTGTAAAAGCTGAAATTCAACTCCCTGGTCTAAATAAAGAACAAATGGAGTGGAAACCCTTAAGTGATTTAAAAAATAAAGCACTTTTAATACTTACAAGAAATGTTCTTCACACAAACAAGGGGATTTTCTTTTCAGTATGAGGAGCCTAAGAGAGTTCAAGGGAGTGAAACATTGTTTTGTGGTATGGCTGTTAAAACAAAGAAAACACAATGGTTATGGACCACTGGGCATGAAGGGAAACCAGCAACGTCTCTCTATAAACAATGTCTGATTGGGTGATTATTTCTATACCATATTCATGAATCCAATAGAGCAGCTAACAGCTTCATGCTAGATGATTCATGTACGACAGAGTAGGCCTGCACCTCTGAAATATCACAGGAACAAACTAGCTACACCATTTACACTATCTCCAACCAAACTGTAAACCAAACATGAGACCTTTAGATTTCAGAATAAGTAAAATAGGGAATGTAGATTAACACGATATCAATGCATTTCTTCATAGTTTTTACGCTAACAGAGCTTATATATAAAAATATAAAATATATATTTCCCTATACTCAAATAAAGCAATTGTTGTTACATCCCTTGTTGGGTTGTTGTTATGTAACCAAAAACTGTTAACCAGTGACACATTAAACATCATCTAGAAACACATTCATGGTTTCGGTAAAGGCAGCATCAACATGCTTTATGAAGCATTATGAAGCAAATTGCTTGAAGAAGTCTGTTTATATATCTGAAAGTTTACATCTCATCACAATGTATTGAAGTACCATGCTGTGACCAGAATCTCAGTCCAGGGCTGTGCCTGTCACAGTGAGTCTTGTAAACATTCATGTAAACAGCAGTGGTGTGTGGAGGAGCAGAGCCAGGTATCAGATGTTGGCCATCTGTCTGATCTTTCTGTCCACGAGCTGTACAGAGCCTCCATTCATTTTTAAAGGGGTCTCCACCTCCTCATGTCCCTGTCCGTCCCGGCCGTGTTCCCTCATCCTCCGGCAGCAGATGTACGACGAGAGCGCGATCACGAGCAGCAGCAGCCCCAGACAGGTCACAGACAGCGCAATGAGGACCGGTTGGCATGGGAACAGCTCGTATGGCCGCGGCCTGTCCGTCATTTGCCCCACATACCAAGGCCTCTCCTCCACCTCCACGACCTCCGCCTCGTGGGTCAGCAGGCTCTGGATGTAGCTCTCGTTGCTGACGGTCTCGTTGACAAACAGGTTGACCATGACGGTGGCGTGCAGCGGCTCAGGCTGTCCGTGGTCACTCACCCGCACCAGGAGGCTGTAGAGGCCACGGTTGCTCAGCTCCCGTTGAAGAGTGATGTTCCCCGTCTCTGGGTCAATGTCAAACGACCCCGGCTCAGCTCCTTTCCTCTTGATGATGCTGTAGGCGATGACGGCGTTCATCCCCGTGTCCCTGTCCACGGCATACACCTCGGTGATGGGGGTCCCCGGCAGTGTGTCGGGGAGCACCAGCATGTACGACTGGTTTGACTGGGGGAACAGAACGACTGGCGGGTTGTCGTTCACGTCCAACAGGAGCACGGTGACCATGGTAACACAGGACAAGGCCGGCTTGCCGCCGTCGACTGCCTCCACCCACAGCTCGTACGTCCCCTGCTGCTCACGGTCCAGCGGCGTCCGGGCTCGGAGGGCACCGCGGCCCGTGTCTATCACGAACACATCGCTGCCGTTCAGGATGGACAGTGCCACCCAGCCGTTTTCACCAGCGTCTGCGTCTGTCACAGACAGAACTCCGATCTCACCGAATCCCGGGAAGTTTTCGGGCACGAAGAAGGTGAAGTCCTTGTTAATGAAGCGAGGCATGTTGTCATTGCGGTCCTCAACTCGGATAATGACGGTAGCGATGGACTCCTTCCTGGGGGTTCCCTGGTCCACCGCTCTAACCATGAAGCGGTATGTCTCCTTCTCCTCGCGGTCTAGGGCCGTGGCCACCGTCAGGACACCAGTATCACGGTCCACAGAGAAAATACCCGGGGCGTCGCCCCCAAGAAGGTAGATGACCTCACCACGAACGCCACTGTCCAGATCTGTGGCTTGGAGCTGGAACAGGAAGGTGTTTGGAGGGTTGTTCTCCTCCACAGATATTTCCACCAGAGACTGTTGGAACACGGGCGCGTTGTCATTCTCATCGAGCAGGTGCACCTTGAGGAAGGTCTTTATGACTGTGGTGCCCTTGGTCACAACGGTCAGCTCGTACTCCTGTGTCTCTTCATAGTCTAATTCTTCAGTGGTCTCCAGGAGGTATTCATTCTGCAACTGCTGGTATGGCATTAGCCTGAAGGGACCAAACCCTTCTAAATGGCAGTCCAACTTTTGGCTGGTGTCTGTGTTCTTTATGGTGAAGAAAGCGATCGGGGAGAACGCCGGCTCAGATTCCTTCATGGTGATGACTCCGTTGCGTTCGGCAGCGATGTACCGTGGTACCACGGCTGGGGGTGCCCTCGATACTTTGTGAATGTGGATATTCACCGTAGCTACGGCAGGTATGCAGCCGGGCCCGCTGGCCAGCACAGTGAGTTTGTAGAACTTGCTTGTGTCCGTGTCTATTTTCCGCGCAAGCTTGATCAAGCCCGACGCTTGGTCCAAATGGAACAAGCTCCTGGTGTCTCTTGGCACTCGCTCACTGTAAGCATAGCTGATCTGGGCATTAGCACCCAGGTCGGGGTCGAACGCATGCAGGCGTCCCAAATGTGCCCCTTTGGTGGCATTCCCGTGGAGTGTGACGTTCATTAGCGACTTTGTAAAGCGGGGGCAGTTGTCGTTGACGTCAGTAATGATTATCTTCAGGGTGGCGGTACCCAGGAGGGGAGGGCTTCCCCCATCCTCGGCGATGATATCCGTTATGTACTCGGCCTGCGTCTCGCGGTCCAGAGCCTCGGTGACAATGAGGAAAGGGGTGAGCTCCCCTCCCTCGTTCTCCTCCACATCCAGGGTGAACACACCAAAGTCGTTCACCAGCCAGTAGGTCTGGACGCTGTTGAAGTGCAGGTCGGGGTCCATGGCTGACTGCTCCACTGCAAAGCGGGCGTTGACCGGCGTGTTCTCCGGGATGGAAACACAGATCTCCTCCACAGGGAATCGTGGCCTGTTGTCATTTACGTCCTCCACTGAGATCTTGACTTTCACCAGCTGGAAGTACTGCTGGGGCAGCACAAACACGTCCAGAGACAAGATGCATCCTTGGGGCTTGGGCCCATCTGGGCACAGGGCCTCCCGGTCAAGCTCCATGGCGGAGGTGTACAGATCCCCGGTGGTGTTGTCTAGGGTCACATACTGTCCACTGAGCTTCTTCTGAGGCAAACTGAACAAAAAGGGAGGGTCTACAGTAAAATCCAATTTTAAATCTTTTCCGATAGCCCCAATGAAGGCCCCCATTGGTAATCCCTCCTTTATGGAGTAGAAGAGCTCTCTGGCTTGGCTGTAATGTGCAACACAGGAGAAAGGGCTGGAGTAAAGCAGCAAGATGCACAAACCCTGCAATACATACAATTCAAGTTAAAGATCATTCAGCTTGATGAGAGAAATCAAAATCAACACCAAAAACAGAATGCAGCTCTTTTTTATCTTTTTTTTTTTTTTTCAGAAAAATAACAAATCAAGGAAAGTACACTTTACACAATTTACACTGTACATTTGATATTAAACCAGTTTAACACAACTTACCAGTATCAATCCTGTTCTGCTTGGGCTGGGGCCTTTGCCGTGGAACATGTTTTAGTCCTGGTCCGAGACTGGTCTACTAAATAGTTCTGTCTGACATCCTACCTAACCTGGATGTAGTCTCGGTCCTGGTCTAATCCTACAGAGAGCAAGGGGAACATTCTGCCTAACCTGGACATAGTCTAGGCCCTGGTCCTATAGAGAGCTAAGGTAGCATCCTACCTAACCCAGGCATGTTGAGAGCTCAGCAGACGGGAGCTGCTGCTACTGAGAGTGTTGCCGGATCACTGACTGAACGCAACAAGCCATTCACTCCTCTGTGGCTGAGGACACTCCCACCATATGTAAATCAACACATTATGTGGGCCAATCAGAGTCTTTGACTGCCCGGGAGAGCAGCATCTTACTTTTGGGGCAGAGTGGAACCTACTCCACCCCCCCCCCCCCCTGCCCAGTCTTATGCAAACTCACAAAGAGAACAGGAGATGGGTTAAAAATGCAGTTTTTTTAGGCTATAGTCAGGGTTATATATATTACATAGGCAGTGATAGAGCTTGGGTTTGGGGACAGAGTGCCCAAAGAGAGAGTGTATAATGAGGAGATGAACGAGGGCTGTAAACACATGTCTACAGATCACAGATTAACGTTAATCCAGCATTAGTTAGGACTCAGATGAGCGAACAAACTCGTCAGTTGCTGTACTGTAACATAAAGAACCTCTTATTGAATCGGAAGCCAGGATTAAGATGGATAGATAGATGGTTAGCTGATAGATGCTGTAGAGAGATAGAAGCTGTATATAAAGAGAGAGAGATAAATAGATACGATCGATAGATACGTAGATAGATTAAGCGATAGATCGATAGTAGAAAGTAGACAGATACAGTAGATACACAGGGAATTACATAGCTAGAGATGGATACATGGGCACAGTATTTTTATGTTTTAAAGATAACATTTTATATTGTAATTGATCACTATTAATATGGTTACAGTTTAAACTGCTTTTGCAATATAGATGTCCATTTTCATCTATTTTTGATTGAGCATAGAGATAACAAATGTCAACATGAATAATGTTAATTGAATAATGTTTTGGCCATAATCACATGGCGTGCCTGACAGTTGGACCAGTGCATGTGACGGTTGGACCAGTGCATGTGACAGTTGGACCAGTGCATGTGACAGTTGGACCAGTGCATGTGACAGTTGGACCAGTGCATGTGACAGTTGGACCAGTGCATGTGACGGTTGGACCAGTGCATGTGACGGTTGGACCAGTGCATGTGACAGTTGGACCAGTGCATGTGACGTGCCTGACAGTTGGACCAGCGTTGGGATCTTGGTTGCCTGAGTGGCGGTGGTCAGAACCAGGATTGGACTCAAAATAAGTCCACCCTTAATCCCTGTGCTGTGATGTCCCCGGCCAGCTGTCTGCTAGGATTGGAAGCATACTGCTCCCACAGACCCTGTGATTGGAACAGGACACACACACACACACACTCATTCATTTACACATTCATTTAGTCCAGTGTTTACTTTCATTTGGCGCCAGCCCCCCCGCCGCCCCCCCCCCCCCCGCCCCCCCCGCCCACCTGCACATACAGACACACGCACACACACACACACACACACACACACACACACACAAACGCACACGCACACGCACAAGCACACACACAAACACACACACACACACACACACACACACACACACACACACACACACATCTATGCTAACAAACAGACACACACATATGCACACAGTTCAGAGCTACCCAGGCAGTGCCCACGCTAATGTGATTACTCTCTAAATGATTTTCTTCACGTCACTCTCTGAGAAAATACCAATGTTAATGCTTACGCGACTATCATGTTTGCCTTCCCTACCGCCGTACTTAGTGAGATAATTATAGAATGGTTGTAAGCACCAACACACTTCATCATCCATGGCCAGCTTCCAGATGCTACTGAGCTGTCTTCTGAATGATGCGTGAGAGGGAGGCAGAGGAGACCATGGTTTAGAGCGTGGGAAAGCGTCTGCTGAGGGTCAGGAGTCATGTTTAGAGCGGACCTGCAGTGGTGCTGGGGTGGGAGGATGGCTAGGATCCTGAACAAAGTGGTGCTCTCCCTGCATGGAGACGCTGGCAGCGTCATGGCCGTTCAGCCTTCATCTTTTACCAGAGTGACCAACGGTGAGTTCAGATGCATCCTTCTGGAGCAGGTAGGGTTAGTTACTATCCCTGATCCACAAGGCCCACTCTGATGAATCTGATGTCTGATTTGTGGGACTAAGGTTATGACATCTTGCTTAGGGATGCCAATTATAAGATAAAGCTATGACAATATGACAATATGAAAAAGAGTATGACATGGAAATGGAAACATATTTAGATGCATTGCCATTATCTAATCTGACCTCTAATGTAATCATAATGTAATCCATAATGTAATCCTAACTCACCAACGTCACACAAATGGACAGATTTAACTGTGTGTGTGTGTGTGTGTGTGTGTGTGTGTGTGTGTGTGTGTGTGTGTGTGTGTGTGTGTGTGTGTGTTGGTGCACAGTTTGTCTATGTTACAGTATGTGCATGTGTGTGTCTACAGTATGTGTGTGTGTGTGTGTGTGTGCATGGTGATGTTGGTCATACTTTACAACTTCACCTGAAGTGACTATATACCATCTGTTCTTCTTCTCTGGTTCTGTATAACTTAGCAGGTGGAGCTGCAGTCGACCATATACCTCCTCTAATGAGACCTGCCCAGAGGGCCACATCATGTTAGTCCGTGGTGCCAGGAACATGCACGCCGGTTAGTGCACAGCAGGCAGGTTCATGCACGGTGGTAGTAGGTCCGTGCACGGCAGCCAAGCGAGCAAAGAGGAGCAGAGGCTAGCGCCCTACAGCAGATGCAGACCTGTCAGAGTTGGTCAGGTTAGTGCATGCAGCCTTGTGCTCGCTAGTTAGCTTGGTGCATAGCCACGGTACCTACACAGTCTTTTTTGCTAACTTCACACTGTCATGGATTATCCTTTGCTTGTATTAGTGGCCTGACCGTGACACATATGTGTCAAGAGTCTCCCATCGACTAAAGGATCCGGTGTAAACTATATTCCAAATAAAATAGAGTAAATCATGATGTTATGATGTTCATGGTGGTAGTTTTACCCCAAAGCAGCCGAGTACATCACAAGCAGTATTTCGGGGAATCTGGAGATCTGAGTTGGGGATTTCCCAGAAAACACAGCGGTTATATATAAAGCTGATGCCCTCATAAATCAGGCAGGCGGAGTTGCCTCCCTCTTAATTGCATCTCTTTTGTGCCCAGAGAGTGTGAGATGAGTTGTGCGTAGTGTGTTCAGAGAGAGAGAGAGAGAGAGAGAGAGAGAGAGAGAGAGAGAGAGAGAGAGAGAGAGAGAGAGAGAGAGAGAGAGAGAGAGAGAGAGAGAGAGAGAGAGAGAGAGAGAGAGAGAGAGAGAGAGAGAGAGAGAGAGAGAGAGAGAGAGAGAGAAATATTTTGTGTATTGCTTGGGAAGGGTTTGGTCTACAGAGTGTGATACAGTTTGTGTACAGAATGTGAGATGAGTTTTGTGTAAAGAGTGTGTGAGATGAGTTTTGTGTACAAAGAGTATGTGAGCTGAGTTTTGTGTACAAAGAGTGTGTGAGATGAGTTTTATGTACAGAGGGTGTGTGATGAGAGAGTTAATCTGTGACCAGCTATTTCAGCAGATGCTCAGTTACCCTTACCCTTAACCTTGGAGGCCCTTTTAATCAACCCACCACTAAGCTAGGCAGAGCTAAGCTAGGCAGCGCTATATCAAGAGACGTGAAAGTGCATTAACTCTATGTTTATATATAAATATGATCACAATGGCTGTAGCGTGAGAGGATAATGACAAGATAACGATCAGATATTTATGTAGTATGAAGGAGACAATGGAGCATCAGCATTAATTTACATTTGTTTAAAAGTTTGAATGTACATTACTAAAAGTGGGGAATTGTTTAAAGTAAAGCAATAATTCACATTAATCACATTAATCACATCACATTAATAAGTAATTGTGAATTATTGTTTTACCAAAATGTATTGGTAAAATTATCATCATCCACCATTAAAATCTAATTAATTGGAAAGTCAAACATTAGGGCTACTTGTTGAAAAAGGTTTTAAGTTTTTGTTTGACCAATGCGATGCTTTGATACAGGACTCTGGAAGCAGCTGTGTAAGGAAATCAACAAATCAATCTGATGCATTAGGTTGCTTTGTGTGATCAAGTATCTACTTTATTTCATGTTTTGTCTCATATGGGCAGCTGCATGGAGGCATCCACAACCGGTCTTCAGGCCAAAGAGGAGGGATGGGAGACACACTGTTTACCATTTACTCTCCTAAAGTATCCTTCTTCATTTGTTCTGACAAAACCAGTTTGCCCCATGCTATTTACCATTGCAGTGGAGTTTTGTTTCAACTTCTAACAAATAATTCTACCAGTCTGAACAACCTTGTGTTTGGTTCAGGGTTTGTGTTGAGCAGCTCAAAGACTTTAGAATAGGAACATTTTAATAAACTGTATTATACTGGCAGTAGTCCCTTTGAGAGGTGTGATCACTAATTCTGTGGTAAAAGTAAAGCTTAACTAGACCCTCCATGTGCCAATAGCCTGCTATTAGCAGGCTACATTCCTTGCTCCACCATCTGTATGAACAATGTGTTAACACCTGACATAGTTTCTAAAAGTGGGTTTTGTCTCTTATACACCCCTTTTTATCGACATTTGTGTTTTGTATACATAGAAAAAGATGTGTGCAGGTCACTTTGTGTCTAGCGTTTTCAATCTCTTACCCGTGTAATTCATCAATATATATGTCAAATACATCAGGTAACACAACACATAAGTGAAATGCATACAGTTCTAGCAACTGTCATTTAGGCCAACCAGCATACCCATTGGTATTGGCATGTTAACCCTTTGGCATTCAAAATATTCATGGGCCAGATTATATGGCCTATGAATAATGATATGGCCCATATAACAAAGCACATCTCATCCTTTATAGGCCTACATTATCTAGAAGATGTTCATTAAGTTAAAAGCTCACCAATATGAGGCCAGAGAAAAGGTTGCTCTGAGATGTAAGCCTAATATGGTTGTGGAACCTGCTCCTTCCTTTATCAGTTGGCCATTCGGTCCAAGAACATGATTTTACAGCCCCGTGGACTGCAGTCTGCTTTAGTGATGATCGGCTTTCCCTAGGGGAACAGATAGCACCCATTAGCATATCAGGACCGAGAGGAACAGATTTCTGTCTGCATCAAGCAGCAGGTGACTTGCTTCTAAAAGCCTCTGGGACTTAAAGAATGAACTCTGCTCTAGCAAATGTTGAACATGAGCCCGCTAGTGAAGGTATAGCGGTGCTTGCTTCTTGCTTTGTCACCGCCATCTGCTGGCAGCATTTAGAATACCACACGTAACCATGGATATTTATGTTTTAATAACATGTTCGAATTCCCAGACAGTCTGAGCCTGGTATGTATTCTCTATAAGACCTGTATTAAAATAGTTTATATTTGCACTAGTTCACCCGAGGGCTGCATTTAACTGACTTGTGAATGGCACTTTAGGAATCTTAATCCTTACTCCAGCACTTCTGAGGGGAAACAGCATCTGCACAGTTTTCGCAATAATTCGACATCTTTAGTTAAATTGAGTTTCCCAATAGGACAGTTGGCTCGTTAGGGTTTAATTACATATGCAATTTTAGTACAACAGAGTACCGGGCTTGAATATTATCCATATATTTATTGTATATATTCTGTTTCTCTTCCAACCGTGGTGTGTCTCTCCCCACCTTCTGTCTAGCCTCCTGTTTCTCCTGTCGTCAGACCGGGAAGCATAGCCTCATCTGGCCGGCGATTAGCTGGGCCCTCTCCTGGAGAGAGAGAGGCTGAGCGAGAGAGAGAGGTTGTAGGAGAGAGTGCCGGCAGCAGAGAGGGCGAAAATGGGATGAGAAGACAAGAAAAAAAGGTCTCGCAACCTGATATTGGATAAGCAGACCAATAGGCTAACAAGATGGAGCCCACATGTTGAACTGGGGTGTGTGTGTGTGTGTGTGTGTGTGTGTGTGTGTGTGTGTGTGTGTGTGTGTGTGTGCGTGTGTGCGTGCGTGCGTGCGTGCGTGTGTGTGTGTGTGTGTGTGTTTGTTTGTCTGTGTGATACGTAGGAGGACCAGGTTTGTCAGTATGTGTATGTGTGTGTGGTGGGTGGGAGGACCAGGTGCGTGGTGGGTGGGAGGACCAGGTGTGTGTGTGTGTGTGTGTGTGTGTGTTTGTGTGTGTTTGTGTGCATAGTCGGGCAAGATTCTGGGTTGATGAGTGGTTCTGACCGTGTGGTTGTGAAGAAGACCAGGTGTGTGTGTGTGTGTGTGTGTGTGTATGTGTGTGTATGTGTGTGTGTGTGTGTGTGTGTGTGTGTGTGTGTGTGTGTGTGTGTGTGTGTGTGTGTGTGTGTGTGTGTGTGTGTGTGTGGTGGGTAGGAGGACCAGGTGTTTGAGGACGCTGGTCCTCCCAGCTGCAGCTCAACAGATTACGCTCCAAGCCTCCCAGTAATGAAGTTTCTATCGATCGCCGCCCGGCTCTGCTTGTTTCTGCTGCACCTGGCCCTCGCAAAACCAATCAGACATTTGTTGCCTTCCCTGATATTTATATATTTATTTATTTGGAGCACATTGGTTATGGTGTGTAAACACGTATTTTTTTCGAAAGGTTGAGGGTGATATTGCAAAAGCATACATTGCAGGATATTTTCCGGCTGACAACAGAAGTATGATTTTGATTGAAGTTGAGGAGAATCTGTAATGTAGTAAGCCCTGCTTTGTTTGGATCCCAGATATGCCTTTTCACAGGGATTGGTCAGAATCCCTTCCCTCCTGAAGTCACACTACGTTGGTTTTGACTGACTTGATGTCTGCTTGCCAGTGTACTTGATTCTGTCATGAAAGTTACACATTTTGCAGAACAAACTTGAAGTAAGAATGGAAACTGGAATTATTAAGAAGTCATTTTATTTGAGCTATGTGGCTGAGAATCTGAGCATTGCCCCAAGTTATTATGCAGAGGTGTCTGAAGTGTTAAAATGAGAGACGATACACTGGTTCAATCCTCATGGGCGAAAGGACCAGCACAGCATTAATATGTGGCTATAGAAACAAGACAACATATGTACACACTGAGGCCATGCCGTAGGGTGGGATGATGCTTGTTTTCCCTTTTAGTTGAAACTGAAAACCTATCCATGGCAGTTCACACTGACACCAGGGCACTGGGTGATGGCGTATAAAGCTGTTTATTGCAGTGAAGTAGGAAGACCAGGTATTACCTTCCGACCTGTCAGGGCTCTTTTTCACTGTGTGTGTGTGTGTGTGTGTGTGTGTGTGTGTGTGTGTGTGTGTGTGTGTGCGATACCAGATGAACAAGATGTGATACTTATACTAAGGGCCCCTCAAAATACTTTTGGGTTATTCCTGTCAGTCAGGTTTTCTCTAATTGTTTGAAACCAGATCTAGCAATGAAACCTCAGAGATTGTCCTCAGTCTCTAGTTGAACAG
Source organism: Urophycis tenuis (assembly GCA_036785325.1). Taxonomy (NCBI): domain Eukaryota; kingdom Metazoa; phylum Chordata; class Actinopteri; order Gadiformes; family Phycidae; genus Urophycis; species Urophycis tenuis. The sequence goes on along the minus strand of JAXIVH010000005.1, from coordinate 16,820,557 downwards.
AAGGGATTCAGGGATTCGGTGTTCAGGGACTGACTGACTGTGAGTCCATGGGGCCTTTCTCAATAACAAGTACGCTGCGTTCGGACTTGTGTACTTGGCAGTTCAGACTTGGCAAGTTTGACTCAGGAGTCCAAACTCACGGACACAGTGTCGCCATTCTGCAATTAGAATAGCAGCACACTTGATGATGTCACCATCTGAGCTGTCTCGGCAACACTAAAATAAAGACGATATGATATGATTCTGTTTATGATATGATAAATACAGAATACAAATCAATAAGTCGATGTTGAAGATACAGGCAGACCCACATTTGACAAAACATGATACAAAACAAAGTCCTGTCTCATTTTGTTTTAATTTTCTCCTCCGTCATTGCCGCTGGTTGTTGAGAAAGGCATGAATGGACACTTGGCTGTCCCAAGTCCTCTCGCGTCACGATGCATCCTCGATAGAATAGGCCGAGCGACATCACATCCATGCGTGTGGATTGTGTTTGGTCGGCTGCAGACTTTTGAGGGGACAGTACTTGACGTGTGACTGATGACGTTTTCCGAGTCCACAAGAACACAAGTACTGACAAGAAGGCCTCTTGAGGAAGGGCTGTGGTGATGGCTGCTTTATCCAGGGGGCCCTGATTGCCCAATGCACCACAGGTGAGCAGCTTCTCCCAGGGACTGATCAGTCAGACTGGGGCCATCAGAGGCTGCTTCAGATATCAACCACACACACTGCTCACTAAGGTCGAAGTTTCAGACTAAGGCTGTGTCTCAATCCACGTACTTGCGCACTTAAACTTCCCTTTTTGAGTACATAGTGCGTTCACACTGGTAATTGCGGCAAGACGCAGTACACTGCTAGTACCTGGATGGTGCACTCATAACGGTCAAAAAGCTGAGTGTACTACGCTGGACACTTCTCACCCTCAATGGTCGCCATTTTGTCTACGTAACGGAAGGGGAGGGAACGCCAGCACTTTCCCAAAAAATCTGATAAAGATTGCGGACGACACCTGTGGACCGTTGGCCCAGACCACTCCTTTTAAATGTAAGATATAACGTTACACATCAATCGAAAAGTGGTTATTTTTCGTTATGTATTACCATTTTATTGTTAGACAGATGTATGACAGATGTCATAAGCGATTGTGAACGGTTTGTGCTGATATGCTTATACGTGAATGCTAATATGGGAACGAACGCTTGTATCGTCATTTCCGGTAAGTGCAAAACGGGAGTGGTTCATTTGAGACTGTACTTCTTAGACGGAATTCACGCACTACATCAGTAAGTACATAGTGCACACAGTGCACTTACGGAAGTGTACTTGTGGAAGTACGTGGATTGAGACACAGCCTTAGACTTGCTCCCTTGACCTTTGATTCTTCTTGTTATGTTATGTGTCCCTTTGAATGTCCTAAGGATTTGGAGGGTTTTTACTTGTCGTTACAGGGCTTAGGGTTAGAGGGTGTCATTTTATGCAGTCTTTGAAGCCCTTCGAGATTGTGTCTGGGATTAGGGTCTATCCAATAAAAGCTTCTCATGCTTATGAACACATTGCGACTATCAGCTACTTTTAATATCTGCAATAGTTTCACCGGCCCTGCAATGTCCAATCTTGGAGGACGAAACAAATATCAGCATCCACA
>JAXIVH010000005.1:16783909-16811409 GCA_036785325.1 Urophycis tenuis | reverse complement strand
TTATTGGGAGGTCTGTACACAAATAGTCACCATGAGCTGTAGTTTAAATAACCACTAAACACACACACACACACACAAACACACACACACACACACACACACACACACACACACACACACACACACACACAGCAGGAGTGACAATAATAAATCCTAGAGATGATAATATTGTTATATAACCACCTTAACACTCACCTGTATAAAACACCACCTTAACACTCACCTGTATAAAACACCACCTTGACACTCACCTGCATAAAACACCACCTTAACACTCACCTGCATGAAACACCGACTTAACACTCACCTATATGAAACACCACCTTTACACTCACCTGTATAAGACACCACCTTAACACTCACCTGTATAAAACACCACCTTAACACTCACATGTATAAAACACCACCTTAACACTCACCTGTATAAAACGCCACCTTTACACTCACCTGTATAAGACACCACCTTAACACTCACCTGTATGAAACACCACCTTAACACTCACCTGTATAAAACACCACCTTAACACTCACATGTATAAAACACCACCTTAACACTCACCAGTATAAAACACCACCTTAACATTCACATGTACAAAACACCACCTTAACACTCACCTGCATAAAACACCACCTTAACACTCACCTGTATAAAACACCACCTTAACACTCATCAGAATAAAAAAAACACCTTAACATTCACATGTATAAAACACCACCTTAACACTCACCTGCATAAAACACCACCTTAACACTCACATGTATGAAACACCACCTTAACACTCACCTGTGTAAAACACCACCTTAACACTCACCTGTATAAAACACCACCTTAACCCTCACATGTTCCACAAATATGTCTACAACAGCATCGAGTGTGAAGTGATGAGGTTCCTTGATAGATTTATAAATTGTATTCAGTTTAGTCTGTAAAACTATATACCATAGTTTACAAGTGAGGTAGGGATCATGATTGTTAATCAAGAATGTATCCTCTGTAGACACACAAAATGGCTGCTGCTGATGTGTCACATGGTCTGTTGCTCTTATTGGTTGTAGGTCTGAGGTCTGAGGCATTCCAGTAGCAGGGTTCTGGTGAGTGTGTTGAAATCATAGACTGTATATAACTAATGGACAAACCCTCCGTGACGTCACCCATAGGCATTCTTAACAGCGGAGATGAAGCCTAAAATTGAGCTTCTGGGCGCCGCCATCTTGGACATTTCAGTCTGTGTTCTAAGCCCGCCTACCTCCAGCCAGACCAATCAAAGCCTCGAATCCGTGAAGGTCGTGCCGTGATGACAGATGACAGCTGCCAATCAAGTTGACCACGCCCTTAATTATTCATAAAATAAATCCTTCTCTGTGCATTAAAATAATGGATTCTAAAAAAATTCACCCCCCTCACAGTTGTCATGGACTCGAACACTACTGAAAGACACCAAAACCGTTTTTTGAACCAGGCTGTAAACATGTTTATTTGGCTGTAAAGTTGGACATTTTAACATGGGTGTCTATGGGAGTTGACTCCGTTCTGCAGCCAGCCTCATCCGGCCAGTCGAGGAACTGCAAGTTTTTGCACTTCTGCATGGGCTTCATTTTTCAGCATGGAATGTTGCCGCTTGGTTGAAATGTTAAATCAGAGGAGTGGCTTTCAGCTAACCTTGCAAGACGTCTTGACTTCACGTTACACATGAGGGGGAGGACAGTGTAGAGGTCAAGCTGTTTGACTCACACATGCTTGAGCAAGACAATGTCTTAACCATACATCATGGTGTGTAGGTACAAATATTCAACAGTTGCCTTGGATAAGTGTCCTCAAGCATTCATAACTTGAGGACCACTTGTGTATGTGTCAAGATGGTCAGGGCCCACATACTGGAAACATTTAAACTAATAGGCAGATTGGACGGTTTGAAAGTACTTGTGGATGGAGATGCTGAAAAAGAAAAAAAAGAAAACATTTGTCAAGCAATTTGATTCTGACCCACTATTTAAGCATTACCTCTGCAACCTACTGGTTGAGAAATGCTGGACTAAATGACTGGATGAAGGTCATAGGACAACAGTATGACTAACAACAGCAAGATACATTAAAATTAATTGTTTGTCGAATTAACAGATGAACCAGTGGGAATATTGTTTCTACGTTTACCAGCTACTACTACATTTCGTTGTCTCTGTACTTTTACTCTGCACAAGGACAATAAAGTTGAATCTAATCTAAAATAATCTAAACCAAGGCAACTGGTCAGAGCAAGCAAACATCAATTTGAATGCAAACATGGATGTTCAGATCCTAACCAACAACATTTTTATGCAGGCTGAATTGTAAAGAGTCACCGCTAAACACAAACTCAAACATATAAAATAGCACCACTTGCTCTTGTTGTGTTGAAGTAATAGAGGAGTTTCAGATAGTTTGCATTTGCGCATTTGTTTGCAGCGAGAATTGAGAAGATCCGGCGGAACTCGTCATAATCACTTCAAGTTCCCATCAGGTCAAGGCGGACACAGGTACAAGGAAGATGGCATACGAAGTGGCGCTTGCGTTCTTCATAGCAGACGAGTTCGAGGCATTGGATCTCCCCTTATTGATGCAGGCTGAGGAGCAAATGTGATTAATTTTCTGCATGCACAATGGCTTGGCTATGTGGAGAAATGTGTAAATAAAATAAATAAAATAAAAAATGCATGATGAGTGATGAAGTGAAAGTTCACAAAATCGTCTCTTTTTAACCTCTTTTTATTATGCATAGTTTAGGAGAGGGCACCAGGCACGCCTCTCTGAAAGGAGTTATGTCACTTTTGACGTGGGGAATTTAATGTCGGTATTCCAACCAAGCAGGGAAAAGTTGAGAGGATGTTGAGGGGAGTGTCTTATGTCCGCACTTGCTCGAGAGCAAATGCCCAGAAAAGCAGGCGGAAGTTGTTTTCCTGAAACCACGCGAGTTTTGAAAGCCAGGTGACTCGTCGCATCGGAAGTTTATCACAGGTATTTCTGACGCTTTTCATCCCAGAATGCATTCTGACACATGCCTCTTCTGAAACTCGCCTAATGTCAGGGGCTCTGCTGTTGCCAATTGGCTGAAAAGGATTTCATTTGTGATGTCATGTTTCACACAGGAAGTGAGATCACTGGGCGCTGGCTCATGTTTCCTGCCTCTCCCTGAGGTGGGATTCTGTTAAAATAATTTAGTGTCAGTTTATGTTAAAAATAGTACTTGCTAGGTGAAGACAAAAAATCCCAAATGAATACAGCCGACAGCGAAAGTTTCATCAAATTAATGGTGGTTTCCCTGTCATTTACACCTGTCATGTGTGACATTTCTGGGGCAGCGGTGATACAGAGTCTTCAAACCACCATCCCTCAATATGTGTTGGGGAGTGTGAATCTTTATAGCATATTACATTTGTCATCATATCCAAAAGAAACCACAGATCCTTGGAGCCTAAATATTTCCCAGGACTGTTTTGAATCATTTATTCGTTTCATCTCAGCTATTTTACTCCATTTTACTACAGTCAGACAGGTTTGGGCCTGTGTGTATGTGTGTGTGTGTGTGTGTGTGTGTGTGTGTGTGTGTGTGTCTGTGTGTGTGTGTGTGTGTGTGTGTGTGTCTGTCTGTCTGTGTGAGTCTCCCCATCTCTCTCCTGTACACCCCTGAGGCCCTGGTCTCCTCCTCATCCATCACTAGGTGATCTGTACCCTTCTAGTAACATTGCTGCCAGCATGTGTCCCAAAAATGGTGCATAATAATCATGTGTAATATGCTGGTTAGGTTTAGGCACAAAAAATACACTCTGTTAAGGTTAGGGTCTGGTTAGGTTAAGGCACAAAAACCTGAGCATTACTATGGGTTGTTTGTTGATTCAGAAACATCAACATTCAATGTAACTGAGGGTTTGTACAATGGCAGCATTTTATTCTGGCGACTGATCTGTCCAGTGTTTGAGTCTCATGTGGATGGAGAGGCCAGAGTGGCACCGATTAGCGTTAGCGTCATGCAAGCAGCTACATTGGTTTAGCTTCAGTGGCTAGGTGAGGGAGATTACGTTTTCTATGTGTGTATTTGCCTATGTATGTTTGTGTGTGAGTGTGTAAGTGTGTCTTTGTGTGCACTGTGTGTGCGTGTGTGTGTGTGTGTGTGTGTGTGTGTGTGTGTGTGTGTGTTTGTATACATGTGCGTGCACATACTGTATGTTTGCTGTACATGTGAGTGTGCGTGTGTGTTTGTGTTTGTTTGTGGTGTGTGTGTGTGTGTGTGTGTGTGTGTGTGTGTGTGTGTGTGTGTGTGTGTGTGCGTGATAGCGAGCAGGTCTCACGGCAGCAGCTCAGTCTCAGGACCAGCTGGGTTTCTTGTCCTCTACAGACTGGGTAACCACCACACATCATACCTTCTTTTTGGAGTTGTACTTTTAAACAAAGAAATTATCACGTTCTCTCGCTCTCTCTCTCTCTCTCTCTCTCTCTCTCTCTCTCTCTCTCTCTCTCTCTCTTTTCCCTCTCTGTCTGGTCTCTCCACTCTCTCCTTCCTCAGTCTCATCTCTTTCCCTTTCTCCATCTCTCCTCTCTCCTCTCCTCTCCTCTCTCACCACTCTCACTTTCCCCTCTGTCTCCTTCTCCTCTGTCTCCTCTCTCCATTGTCCTGTTTTCTCTCCTCTCTCTCCTCAACTCTCTCCTTAACTCTCTCCTCATCTCTGTCCTCTACTACTTCCTACTCTCTCTGTGACTTCCACACAAAACAGAGCACTAATATTTCTTCATCTCATCGTTTCTCCAGGAGCCTGGCTCTCCAGTTCCTTGGTGTGTGTGTGTGTGAAGGTGGGAGGCAGTGGTCATCCCTCCATTGTACTGCTCTGTTCGCCAGGTGTCCAGGTGGCTGGCAGGTGTTGTGGTTAGGGTCGGCTCTGATGAGGGCTGACAGGAGCATTTAGTCGGCGGTCCAGAATGAATTACCACCCAGTGGGGGGTAGCGGGGTGCTAGAGGTGGCCCACGGCCCATGATGCAAGCTGGGATAACCGGAGGCAATACTGAGCCCTTCTTCATTCTCATGGCCTTTTAGATGTATATCATTATTATTATTATTATCATCATCATCATCATCATCATCATCATCATCATCATCATCATTATTATTATTATTATTATTATTATTATAATAATAATAATAATAATAATAATAATAATAATAATAATAATAATAATAATAATGTGTGTGCGTGTGAGAGAGAGTTTGTGTAGTATGAGTATAATGAGGGTACTTGAGACACCATACTTCTCTCCTCTTACATCTCTCCATCCTCTCCTTTCTCCTCTCCTACTCCCCTTCCCCTCTCTCTCTCTCTCTCTCTCTCACCCTCTCTCTGCTATCCTCTTGTCATTCCAACCAGCCACGTTGATCCATCACACAACTCTGTCTGCAAAATATGCTGTTTACCTGCTACCCCTGTAACCTCTGGCTCTCCTCTCTCTCTCTGTCTCTCTCTCTCTCTCTCTCTCTCTCTCTCTCTCTCTCTCTCTCTCTCTCTCTCTCTCTCTCTCTCTCTCTCTCTCGCTCTCTCTCTCTGTCTCTCTCTCTCTCTCACCTCTCTCCTCTCCCCTTTCTACTCTAATCCTATTTACGTCTCTCTCACTCTCCACTTCTCCTCTTCTTTCTCTGTCTCTCTCTCACTTTCCACTTCTGTTCTTTCTCTGTCTCTCTCTCACTCTCCACTTCTCCTCTTCTTTCTCTGTCTCTCTCTCACTCTCCACTTCTCCTCTTCTTTCTCTGTCTCTCTCTCTCACTCTCCACTTCTCTTCTTTCTCTCTCTCTCTCTCTCTCTCCACTTCTCCTCTTCTTTCTCTGTCTCTCGTGGTGCACCAATCAGACGACAGGATCCATATGGTTTAGGGTGTATGGGATGGAGCGTTGCACAGGGGGTGGGCAGACAGTCAGATGGCCAGATGGACAGATGGATTGATAAATGGATGAATGGAGGGATAGAATGATAGATAGTCCTGCATCCCTAGCCATCCATCTATCTTCCAATCTAACAAGACATGCATCTATTTATATAATGTTCCCACTGGACATTTCTTCAGGGCTCTGTCTTTTATAAGCCATCCATCTGACTGGTTACATGCTATTCTACATGACCAACAATGAATGCTGTTGATAAGCGTTCACCCAGTACCATCCTATTGAGGGATGGGTCTTCAAAACTAAATGTATTTTCATTTTAGCTTCGTTAGAAGGATATGTAATGTGATTATTGAAATAATTAGGAAACAAAGCCGTGTGATTAACATGAATGCACCCAAAATGTTTATTACGCTGATAACACTATTAAAAAACAATCACAAACACAATCATGACATTGACTAATGCCAGCCTCGTCTTCAACACTTCAGCTTCTGTCTTCTCTCCATCCACGCTGTTGCTGTTGTTGTTCTCCTGGCTGTTGTTGTTCTTCTGGCTGTTGTTGTTCTTCTGGCTGTTGTTGTTCTCCCAGCTGTTGTTGTTCTTCTGGCTGTTGTTGTTCTTCTGGCTGTTGTTCTTCTCCTGGCTGTTGTTGTTCTCCTGGCTGTTGTTGTTCTCCTGGCTGTTGTTGTTCTCCTGGCTGTTGTTGGACGAGCACAAGGTGACATCGTCTCATGCTGACGCCAAGAGGCATGACATCATTTCCCACGCTCAGACTCTGTCCCCGTGGTCACGAAGTGTTGGGATCTCAGCTAGGACCGATTACAGATAAAACGAGAAGCAGGAACAAAGAGATAGAGAGAGAGAGAGAGAGAGAGAGAGAGAGAGAGAGAGAGAGAGAGAGAGAGAGAGAGAGAGAGAGAGACAGAGCGAGAGAGAGAGAGAGAGAGAGAGAGAGAGAGAGAGAGAGAGAGAGAGAGAGCGTCAGCGCAGCACAGGAGCCACCCACGCTCAAAAGCAAGGTAACACAATAAAGGAAGAAAGGCAATAACGTGCGGTACGGCGACCGTGGCGTGGGCGCTTGTCAAGGTCCGCAAAGTCCACCAGCCAATCAGCAGCCAGCGTTGATAACAACCTTGTTTTCTAAGGCCAACGTGGACATGACGTACACCACTTTGTCTGGTGGAAGCCTTAAAATGTAAGCTGTAAGTGATGGCAGAAATGTGTAAGTTAGTGCTGGGCCCGGTGCTGTGGTTAGGGACTCCAAAAGGTTCAATCCCCAATGTCTGCTCTGCACTGGCCTTCTAGAGCAGCGATTCCGTAACCCCTGCCTGCTCCTGAATGACATGTATCTGGATTCCCTTTCAGACACATTGGATAAAAGTGTCTGCTAAATTAATATAGAGTGGTAAATTCACATGTCTATTGATTGATTAATGAACTCGGTTCCGTTCCCCCTGGGTCTTTCAAGTTGAAAGCTCTGAACCTTTTCGGTTGCTATTCCTCTAACCAATAGGAAACACTTATCCAATTAGAAGATATATCTCTGTTTTATGTCTCTATAGGTTATGTCGTATAAACGTGAGGATGAGGTTAATTCAAAGCAGCTTCCATCCAGGGAGAGTGCAGAACAAACTGTCACGCCACATTCAAACCAACAGCACAATTATACTGCTATCTGGGGCTATTATATGCCTAATGTGCTCTTTACTGTGCATAAAGTATGTTGTACTGCTTAATAATCATATATTCACATTGACATCTGTGTCACTTTATTAAGGGCTGCACTATTCTCTAAATGTAAATATTTTGCAACTATCCATTTGAAAACCTTTCTTTTAATATGTAAAAATTATTTCCATCTGGTCCCATTTGCATGGGTGCAGAATACCAAATGTACTGCATATTAATTACATTGTTACATACTAATTACCTTTCTGGGGAATTTGTCTCATGGATAGCTTAGACCTCTCTTGGAATACTAATATTTATTAACAGCATATTACTGTGAAAGAGACTGTTTAAGCATTGACTGTTGAAGTAAAGACCTCCCTAAAATCCTAACATACCCTTCTTCACATTCACTACAATTCCTAGAAACCGAAAAACAAAGATATGTATATATATATATATTAAACAATAATCATGTTAAATTAAATATTTACACAAATGTGTCAAATGAACTATGCATACTGCCTCGTCAGCATCTCTAGGACAAGCCTCTACTCTGAATAGAGCTCACATGTGAGTCACAAACCCACTTGTTGTCGATGCTAGTCCACAGATGTGTGATTCTTCCAGCTGAGCTCAGAGCAGCCAGAGGTGTCTCTGTGCAGACCGGAGCCCCCCCGAGTCACGGAAAGCAGATGAGCTCAGCTGGAAGTGGTGGTGGAAGGAAGTGTATTGATCAATCAGGATCTGATTAGCGATAGCAGGAGCACTTAGTGGACCGACGGGGTTATCAATATTCTTTGTGGTCAGGATATTATGCTCCGCCCCAGGGGCCGCAATCACAACAACACAAAAGTCCATTCTGATGTCCTGCACTATTCTATCAGAAGCTTTTATCAAACTTGACTCCCAGTGAATCAGATCCATGTCATTAAGAAGCAGGTAGGGCATCTCGCTCAGGGATGACTACAACAGGTACCTGTGGATGTTGCACCACATCCTCCCCCTCTGCCTCCACATCCTCCTCTTCCACCTACTCCTCTTTCTGCTCCTCCTGCTGATGTTCTGTGCCAGTGACCCTCAGCAGCTCCTCGCTCTGCTAAATGTCCACGCTGCCTCCAGGTGCCGCTTCTGTGTTGGAAAGTGCTCCGTTTAGAAGCAGTAGAGAAATCCCAGCAGAGAGAGAGAGAGCTGCCTGCACCACCCCCTCCTGCCCCCTGGGGGGAGGGTGGGGGTGTGCTGTCCATCCCAGAAATGCCAACATCTGCTGGAGTACGTACTGGGAGTGTGTACTGGGAGTGTGCACTGGGAGTGTGTACTGGGAGTGTGCACTGGGGGTGTACTGGGAGTGTGTACTGGGAGTGTACTGGGGGTGTGTACTGGGTGTGTACTGGGAGTGTGTACTGGGGGTGTGCTATGGGGTGTGCTATGGGGTGTGTACTGGGAGTGTGTACTGGGGGTGTGTACTGGGAGTGTGTACTGGGAGTGTGTACTGGGAGTGTACTGGGAGTGTGTACTGGGAGTGTACTGGGAGTGTGTACTGGGAGTGTGTACTGGGAGTGTACTGGGAGTGTGTACTGGGAGTGTGTACTAGGAGTGTGTACTGGGGGTGTACTGGGGTGTGTACTGGGAGTGTGTACTGGGGGTGTGTACTGGGGGTGTGTACTGGGGGTGTGTACTGGGGGTGTACTGGGGGTGTGTACTGGGGGTGTGTACTGGGAGTGTGTACTGGGGGTGTGTACTGGGAGTGTGTACTGGGAGTGTGATAGGGGTGTGTACTGGGAGTGTGTACTGGGAGTGTGTACTGGGGGTGTACTGGGAGTGTGTACTGGGGGTGTGCTAGGGGTGTGTACTGGGAGTGTGTACTGGGGGTGTGTACTGGGGGTGTACTGGGAGTGTGTACTGGGTGTGTACTGGGAGTGTGTACTGGGAGTGTGTACTGGGGGTGTGTACTGGGGGTGTGTACTGGGAGTGTGTACTGGGAGTGTGTACTGGGGGTGTGTACTGGGAGGGTGTACTGGGAGTGTGTACTGGGGGTGTGTACTGGGAGTGTGTACTGGGGGTGTGTACTGGGAGTGTGTACTGGGAGTGTGTACTGGGGGTGTGCACTGGGGGTGTGTACTGGGAGTGTGTACTGGGAGTGTGTACTGGGGGTGTGTACTGGGAGTGTGTACTGGGAGTGTGTACTGGGAGTGTGTACTGGGAGTGTGCACTGGGTTTGTGTACCAGCGGCTGTGTGCTGCCCTATGGGCTTTGGCAGGGAGGATCATAAAAAAACAAGTTTAATCAATTCAGTTGCCATATTTGAAATGTTTTATTAATAAACATACCAACGTGTCTCGCGAACAAACCGCCGAGCGAATCAGTTAGGCTTGAACGTGAGTGCAGATGAGTTCCCAAGCCCTAATTAATATTCATGTTTCCATTTTGATTGATGTAAACTTTAAACCGTGACAGCGCACACAGTTTGCGGCCGTGTGCGTGCATAGATTAGGATGCCACACCTCTGGAGATGCCAGCGAAATGAAAGGTTTAGCCTGTCTGCCCTCTCCTACCTCTTTTTGCTCTAGTAAATGTTATTGACGTGATTTATTGATTCATTATGTTACATTTATCGTTGTTATATTTCAACCACAATACTACCACTGGTTTAGGTTTTCATCTGTTCATTCTCTCTCTCTCTGGACACACTTACTATCACAAAACACCCCACCCACACACACATACTTTTTTTTAGAGGCAGAGAAGACAGATAGAGACAGATAGATAGATAGAGGGCAGCAAGAGATTGATGTTTGTGTATATTGGAATAACTGCACTCCCGTGTGAACACAATATAATCTGCCCAAAGACATCAGACAGCAAAGAGCAACAGAGACAACTCAGGCAGCAATTCAGCTAAACTATTAAAACAGCGTTAATTCTGCCTCATTAAGGCAGGATTAGGGTCTTCCTGTCATCGGGGGATTGCTGTTTCCCTCGGTACACAATCGGCGCCAAGTTCCATTAAGCACTGGCACCGTCGACACGCGCAGCCCTTAAAATAAATGCACGTTACTCGTTTATTTTGGCACTCACCTGTTTACAACCACAAATGACATCAAACGGCGCGGCGGGTGAAACACCCTGGTCCCCGGCGTCTGTTGCCATGCCGACGTCACGGCGGAGAGCCGGCAGCCGCGCGCGCCGTTTGATCTCCAGACGGAGGTTTCCCTCTTAAAGCGGAGGAGCAGCGGTGACACGCGCAGCACCCTCGGGGCACGAGGCGCTCCGGGCGGATTCCGCGCGCCTTTCCTCTCCCTCACATCTGTGATGTCAGTGTTTAATAAGGTTAGAGCCGCCGCCTCGTCGCAGCGCGTGCTCCTCTCGGCAGGCACGTGATCCACAGGGAAGCCAGACAGAGACCCGCTGCGGCCGTTTAGGATCAGGGCGCGTTACTTTCAGATGTTAATGCCTACGTGTGTTACGTGGGAGCTCGAAAGTGATGTTTTACTTTTCCATGATAGTTTGGGTATGAAGCGACGTGTCATGCATGACTTACTTACTTTTGCGTTACTTTAACCTGTGCCGCCAAGCGAGGTGGAACAATGGCCCCCGTATCCGAAAGGTTTTTTTTTTTAGGTTGCTGATGTGGTTTCTTGCCATAGCGTAGGCCTACCGACTACAGACTTCCATACACACAGCTTCCATTGAGCTATGACCTTTTTCTCTTTAGTTTTTGATAAACAGCAGTGGTGGGCAAATTAGGCTACTTCCAAACTGTAATATATTTCATATTACTAGTTACTTGCATTTGAAAGTAATATGTAATATTAGTAATATATATATATATATATATATATATATATATATATATATATATATATATATATATATATATATATATATATATATATATATATATATATATATATAATAGTAATATGTATATAGTAATATATATAATAGTAATATGTAATATTACAATATTACCTTCTGTGTAGAGTAATAAGTTACTCATTACTTTTTAGTCACTTTCACTTAAAAAAAAAACATTCAGGACAATGCATTACAAAATGAAGGCCTGCAATATTTTCTCAGGGCAAATAGTACTCAATTAACTGTATTCCCTCATAAATATAGTGTGTGTGTGTGTGTGTGTGTGTGTGTGTGTGTGTGTGTGTGTGTGTGTGTGTGTGTGTGTGTGTGTGTGTGTCTTAATGGGGTCTATATTGCATCTGCAAGTAGTGGTTACCATGAATAGCTGAATTACAATAATGTAATGATATAGAATAATTAAACAACCAAACCTTTACACGACATGACATGCCTCTATGCCTGATTTATTAGCTCCTAAGTTACAAAGTGCAGCCACACAAAGATTTAACAAATTACTTACATTTCCATGAAATTCAACATGTTAATAGTTTATACTATTTCAATAATGCAATTAAAGTGCACTTCAAGAATGAGGTCTAACAGCCACCAGACAGGGCATATTTTGTAAGTAAGTATTTTAGAACCTGTGCATACATCCTGCCCTGAAATAGCAGTAATAAAAAAGAGCATGAGAATAGCATAAATAATGCATCACATTCAACATTTCAAAATATGCCTAATTTCAGTCCAACAGAGACTTTGCAAGGCACTTATGCTTAGAGCCTGACAATATTTTGGTTAGGACCAGTCTTTGGGACAAAATATACAGCCAAACAAGGACTAAATATACAGTACAACTGAGGAAAATACACAGCCAAATTAGGGCTAAATATACAGTACAACTGAGGAAAATATACAGCTAAACACAAGCTGATGATAATGGACCCAACTAATGAAGGCATTTAGCCTTGACCTTAGCATACGGCTCTACAGAACTACTCCATACCACTAAAGTATTGGTTGTAGCGCAACAGGAGAAGCCGCTGAAAGACATCCTCACCAAGACGGTTTGGCTTCGGGGTGAGCAGGAGTCCTCCAACACTGAGAAGTCTTGTGACTGGTGCACTGGATGCTGCTGCAGTGTTTTACTGAAGTGCCACTTTTTTAACTCTTGGAAAGTTGTGCAGGCTTTCCATCACAGGGGCAGATTTAAGATAATGTATTACCTCTGTTAATCTGATAATCTGTACCTCTGTTTCCAGGGACAAACCTCTGTTTCCATAGTGTGAGTATAACCACTATAGGAAACGTTGAATCATCCTGTTGTTGCTGCCATCTCCAAACCACCTTCTTCTTTTTCTTCTTCTTCTGTGTTGATTTAAAACCGTCTTCTTCTCCACTTTATTTACGGCTGTTGTGCCTGGGTTTTTTTTTTCGAAACCATGCCTGTGCGACTGCTCAGATTGTGAAGCGTTACCGGACTCAGTAACTGTAATAACATTACCAAAATATAGTTAGAAACGCGTTATATTAATCCGCTACTGCCTAGACGTAATATACCCCCAACACTGATAAACAGTAATGGGAATAAGTACATTTCCAATAAATCCTCACTCTTAATTTCTGCTGAACAGCAACAGCAAACAAAGGCTGTAATGGCACGTGTTAGTGTTTTATAAATTAATTTAGTAAATGCAGATCAATACATTAACACCTGGCCCCTAATTTGAAGGTAATGCATTACTTAAGCAAAGTAACTAAAATCACATTACTGAAAATATAACACAGTATGCAAGTAATGCATTTTATAAAAAGTATTGTCTTACTATAACATAATGTAGTTAATTTGAGCAGTGACAAAGTAATATCATCCCCAGAAAGTGTAGGATCAGATATGGACTTGCAGGAACATTTTTCATGTCCTCTCGTCACCTTGCTGGATAATTCATAACAAGTTCACAAAGTATTAAAAGCCCTCTGAAGGCTACATGAAGGAAACCCACATAATAGATTCAACAGAAGTATCTGGCGGAAATGTAATTTTTAACAAGATATATTTGGACTTTTTTTTGGGTTAAATGGTCCATATTAATGCACTTAAGATGGTGCAAGGCCCACATTTAATAGGCACCTGTAATATTAATGTAATTTACTCACTTAAGACACTCTAAACACTTTTAATTCACTCATCACCTGCGTTCAACTCGGTTCCCGTAGATGTGTTCAAGGAGTTTTTACCATCCATAGAAACAAGACAATAATCATGTCTCACCTGTTCCTGGTAAATAGTGTAAAGGGAGAATTCCTGGCGTTATGCCCTCATCAAGTATTTCCATAGATTAATGGACTTACTACTTAATTGGTTGTGCTCAAACATAATAGCTATTTTATTTATACTAAATCTGAACTATTTATCTTCATTCATGCATTTTGCCTTTGAATGATTATGTGTGATGGAATTGTTAATTTTTTATCTACTTCCCTGGCCTCCCCCTACTCTCATTCAAAAATGGATCATTCCAATCAAGGGCCGGTGGTGTGTTTAAGAAGCTCATTCTGCTGATAGAGTCCAGTCCGACTGTGTGTAGAGCCTGCGGCAAAGCTGATTGTTTCAGTTTTTGTTATGGTTGCAGAACAAACTTAAAGGGCAGCAATGACTTTATTTTGTACGTCCATTTGTTTGGTTATCCTCCAACCTCTGTGTGACCTCTACTACTGTGACAGTGTGTCAGCTTTGGTGTTTGCTGGTATTTCCTGGGGCATGGGGAGCTGGGATGGTCATTCCTAGCCCTCCATGCCCCAGTAAACAAACATAGAGATAGCATCTTGATAGCATGTACAGTGTCTTTACATTATCTCACTATCTACAGTATCTCTACAGTATCTCTATCGTACCATTACCGTATGTCAATATCTCTACATTATATCTACAGTTTGTTTACAGTTTCTCTACAGTATCTGTGTACCTTTGTAGGGCTTGTACATTGTGACGTTACATTGCAATGGACACATTTTGGAAGTATAGGAGCATACCAATGTTAATGGTAGCAATTGTGTTTTCGTCATTGTTTAGTAATTAATTATGAAATTGAAGTCATTATGTGGTGACATTGTGTGTTTGAAAGTGCCATAATGTGTTTTGATTTGCTGAGGTTATGGAATATTTACGTCTTTAGAGGATTTTACATCAATACAAATCTCTTGAGTATTCTCAAAAAAAATAAAAAATAATAATTGATAGTTATTGGCAACAAAAAATCCCATGATGCATTGTGATGCACAAGCCCTATAGTACCTCGGTGTCTCTGTATCCTTCAAACATAGATGTCACACTGCAGGCCTGCATCGTTCTTGGTAAACAACAGCAACAGCAGCAGCGTCCAAAAGAGGAGCATTTCTTTAGCTGTGTGAAATAAGTGCTTGGCCTGAATAAATCCACCACTCTGGCCCTGATGAGTTGAGATGAACTCTTGATTCTTTCTTTGTACAACAAAGCTGCACATGGACAGAGCGTTTGGAGAAGGTGAAATAGAGTGTTTAATGAACATAGAGAAACTGAACGAATGGTGCTGGCTGTCAAATAGAAGAACTAGGTTCCTCCTGCTGTCTCATTGTTTTATCCCCATCTATGATCTGGGCTTGGAGATGAGGAATAGGTATAGGTTGACCAGACCATAGTTGCATGTTTAAATTATGGCAGTGACTTTCGAGTGAATGCATTGCAGTGGTTGTATTTTCTTGTCAATTAAGCTGTTATGCAAATCAAGGGATGTAAAATGTAGCGGTGCACTCTTTAGTACGGTTCATCACATCATTTTTAGTGATAGTTTTTCTTAATGTGGTCGATGCTGGAAGTCAGCTATTTGTACAACAGGCCAGTGTAACAGCATTGTGGTAGCAGTTTTTGTTAGGTCAAATTATTTAGTATATTTTTCAAAATCACATGATTGAGACAGACTTCCACTTTTTTCTGCATATCTAATTCTGTTATAAATGTGTAAGAAATAAAATAAAATAACTGGAAATAAACCCAGACTACAGAGCTCTGTTTTGCTTCAACGTTCATTAATTACCTGACCTTGCTTCAGATTCAGGTAACTTTTTGTAGCGGAAATTGTTTCTGCAATTGCTCTCCTTAAGATAATAGAACAGCGAAGATATCTTAGTAATAGCCCATACATCTTAGTAATATAACACACAAATAAATATAACACCAATACAACATGCCTAGACTATCACCAAATGTTGTGTGCAGTCTAGACATGTTGGGTTTCCATTGACTTCAGTTAGTTCTTGTTAATCAAATGTTAGCCATACTTCCAAACATTCCAAACGTTATTATTTCTTAGTACTTATCATATCAACTTTGTCCTCTTTGACATCTTGCAGCATGAAGTTAACACTTTTTTAACCCTCTGAATCATTATTATAATGCATTTGAAAGCCTACTCTTTTTTGCTTTTTCCAGTGAAATGTACTGACCTGTTTTTGTTTTTCTCTCTTTGTTTTTCTGGTCCATGTTTCTCTATGTTCTTTTCTTTTATCATATTATATCATATTGCCCCTAGGGCCGGATTGAGCCACCCTGGTCTGTGGGCTGCCAGTTTGAAAACCCTGACAATAAATAATAAATACAATATGTAAATACAAACAAAAAATAGAAATATAATAAAATAAATACACAACGGCCTTTGTTGCAGTTGTAACCCAGTGAAGCCATGCTCAGCGTGTGTTTTCGCTAATGGCTTCATGGCCACCTCATTAAGACAGAGCCATTCCATGTATTTATTTCACCTCATTATGTATGTGGAGGTGGAGCGAGAGGGGAAGAGGACCGTCTCAACAAGGCACCACAAAAGAAGACAACAAACAACAACACGCAGCACTGTCATCTCAGTTATGCTAACTGATCGTCACAGTGATGAGCGCAAGGCGCAAGGTTGTAAACACTGGGAACACAATGAGGGAAATGGAGTGTATCGGCCAATTACTGCAATAACACCCAATCACATGATCTGCCCATTACTTATCCACAATTCATTTCTGTGATGCCAAACTCAACACCATTGTGGACTAATTCCCTTGATTCGGGAGCGTTGAGGGCACGTCGTC
Organism: Urophycis tenuis; assembly: GCA_036785325.1. NCBI lineage: Eukaryota > Metazoa > Chordata > Actinopteri > Gadiformes > Phycidae > Urophycis > Urophycis tenuis. Next base: position 16,794,867 of record JAXIVH010000005.1, on the reverse strand, counting down.
CGTTTGTCCATCTCTGACACGCAGCAGCTAATACATCTCAGCGGCTGATCCCAGGGCTCATGTGAGTTACTGAACTCCATTGGAAGTTTGAGATAATAAGTCTCTCGTGTCGCGGTTGTCTTTGGATCAGTGCACAAAGTGCCCCTCTCTCTGTTCCTCCGGCCTGCTCTGGTCCAGAGGCGTAAACAGGTAGTGATGATGCCTGCCTGCTCTCCTGCTTTTCTTTCCCCATCGCTGGTCACTTCAACGCCAGCGGGTTAAATTGGTGGCGTTGAAAGCCTTCTGCGGCGCCGGGCTTTGGATTAAAACAACCCCACCCTCCCGTCTTCTGCCTGCCTTCCTTGCGTTGCCTGAGGGCACAGGGAAGGGGTTGAAGCCCCTTGCTGCAGGGACTTAATGGAACCACGGTCTAAACCGGAGAGAACAAAAGCTGAGACTTTGGAGACAAAAGTGTAAGTAGTGGGAGGCTGCTTTGGGTTGGATCCCAGAATGCCACAGTGGACTGGAGAACAGAGGCTTGGGGCAGAGAGATTGTTCTCTCTCATGTCCACTGGAAATGAGTTCTGTCTGTCTGCAGACAACAAATGGACAACAACTGGTTAATTCTGTCAGCACAAACATGTTCATGTGGTGTTCAAAACCTACTGTTGATTATCGCTGCTAGAGTGCTAATGGTGTGTGGGTAACATGCCATTAGCGACCGCAGGTTTGATTCCCACATGGGTCCTGTTCTACTTGTCGTGCCCTCTCTTCTTAAAAACAGGTTCTGTGTGTTCTACTGTGTCCTACATGGTGAATGAGTGATACTCCTGAAGGTTTTAAGACACCATTGAATGAAAATATATGCTTTACATATTCCTGAAATATAATATATAACCCTTATAATGCAAGGCACTTATTTCTTATTTTACATTCGGACTGTATCACAATCACTGCCTCTAAAGCTGATAAAAAAGTAGTTTGATTATGTTAACATTTCGACCCACAATATTAATAACAACGTTCTCCACTTCTCTGAGGGAGAAGTGGAGAATGACAGGATGAGAAATCATAGGGAATCACACAATGATAAATAGAGGATAAATGTAAATGTTACACAGATGCTTTTATCTTTTGTGGCATTCATTGAGTAAAACAGCAGAAATTAGTGTATTTAAAAGTGCTGCAAAAAAGATTTGAGAGCTGTAAAGAGAGAGTACAAAAAAGAAAGAGCAATAATTTCTAAATAAGTTACTCAACCCACCCCCCCCTTCTCTCTCTGCTCCCTCCCACCTACATCTCTCCACCAATGAAAAGTTTTACATTCACACACCTGTGAGTGACAGGTTTGAAGGATTCCCTGAATCCCTCAGGGAAGAGTTTCCTGGATTGGTCAGAAATGAGCAGACAGTGGTTTAGAATCAAAATAGTTTCACACAGAGGCATACGCAGTCAACCAGAACGGATATTCTCACAGAGCACTGCCCTCACTAATAGCTCTTTAATCTTACCCACAGACACAATCAAAATAAATGAGTGCATTTTCAGTTTTAACTCAATGATGTGTACACAGAGGTACACACATGGAATACACAGGTACACACAGTACACACAGCTACAAACATAGTACGCACTGCCAGCATAGCGCTAGTAAAACTAAAAGCACACCTGTGCTGCATTTCTGGTCGTCCATCAGGATTCGCCTCACGCTTCCGACTTAATCTCCAGATGTTTTCCTCGACCGCCATTGTACCCGCTGCTCCAATTGTGGAATTGCTGAAGCTGCTTGACGAGGAGCTCAATCTGTCTGGGGACCGACTAACGGTGGATACATCAGTGAAGTGATGTAGCGATTCTTTGATTACATCATCAGACATGTACCGATCCCGCTGCCGTATAGCCACATTTAACAAACGTGATTTGTTACTTAGTCTGACGGTTGTGATTGTCCAGATCATCAACAGTCCACTACGACTTAAATAACTCGGAGGCACCTCGCCCCTTGGTCACGCGGCTGCCGGCGCTCATTGCTTGAGGGATGTGAGCCTCTGCGTGAGGGATGTGAGTCTCGGCCCGAGGGATGTGAGTCTATACGCGAGCGTTAGCGCCAGGCTTTGGAACGTAGCCCCCGGTGTAGTGGAGGGGTTGGATGCTCTCAGGTCCCCTCGCCCTCCAGCTGGCCAAGCCATCTGGAGGTGGGGAGGGGGGGGGTCGCGTGCCGCCCAGGGCGGAGGCCCGGGTCAGAGAGGAGGTGTTAGCAACGGCAGGTGCCTCGGTGACAGCTAGGACGGCCTGACCTTTGACCCCGGCGTTACCCTGTGCTCCGTGTTCACGGGCATCACAGACCCGTCAGACCCCGAGAGCAGGCCTCACACATGACGCCTCCCCCGCCATCTGCTCCGGAGGAGAGAGGACACGGGCCTCAGGAGAGGAGACGCACTGAGACCAAGATGAAGACACGGGGAGAAGAGAAACACACAAGGTGAGAAGGAGGGAGAGAGGGACGAGAGGGAGAGAGATAGGGAGGATGAGAGAGGAGAAGAGAGAGACAGGGCGAGAGGCAGAGCCAGAGGGAGGCTGGGGAGATAAGACCATTAGGACGCTTTTATCAAAAGTGCCGTCCTCTTGGAGTGCGTTTCGTAGCATGGAGGGAGAACAGAGCAGAGCAAGAAACAGAAAGTGACAAAGGGAGAGAGAAAGGGGAAGAGAGAGAGAGAGACAGATGAATACATAAAGGGAGAGAAAGTGTCAACGGGGGAGTGAGATAAAGAGAATGGGGTGAGGAAGGGAGAGAGCAAGAATGAGAGAGACGGAGAGAAACTGAAAAATTACAGTGAGATAAAGATAAATGGGGTGAGACAGAGAGTGAGACAGGGAGGAAAGATAGAGACAGAGTTAAAGGGACAAAGGAACACGGTGAGAGACAGGAGAGACGGGGAAAGAGACAGATAAAGTGACAAAGAGATGGAGAGAGAGATGGAAAGGGGAAGGGAGAGGAAGAGGGAAAGAGAGAGAGAGAGAGAGGGGGGGGGGGTGGACCCTATAGCTCCATGAAACATCTGTGCACCCTGGGGTGCTGGATAGACGGAGCTTCATTATAACTCCTCACTGTTATGACTGCAGGAATAAATAAGTCAGTGATTAGGCTATTCAGAAATCATCTGATTAGTGAAAAGGATTAAGAGATTCCAACCACTCAGCTGCAGTGGCGCCCCCCCCCCCCCTCACGCGTGGGCTGGCGTGCAGGCATCACATAGCGGCGACCGAGCGGCACTGTGGATGTGTGTGTGTGTGTGTGTGTGTGTGTGTGTGTGTTTGTGAGCGCTCACGTTTGATCAGGGAATAGTCAGTGCGTGTGAGGTGGAGAGACGACTTTCAATTAGAAGCAGAAGATCAAAACAAATGGTGTGTAAAATTAGCCGAATACTCCGCAGCATCTGCGCCGTTGTTGTGATTTTAAAGCCTTTACGCGGCGGCGGCGGCGGCGGCAGCGGCGGCGGCGGCGGCGGCGTTCAGCGGCGAGGTGGAGTCGGTGGCACGCTGATGTTTTGGGGGCTCTTTGAATATCGTCTGTTTTGCTAACAAAGTGAACCTGGAAACGGGAGCGGGCTCCTAATGAGGTGGCGACATCATCACAGATAATAGAACCAACAAGATGGAGGACAGTTCCAAACTTTTAACTTCAGATAATCACAGCCCGTCCTGATCCAATCCTTTCTACCGCCGAGAAAAAAAAACATGTTTGAGGGGCCGCAGAGTCTATGAAACATGCACTTCATTAATAAAAGAGATTAGGCGTTTGACTCCCAGCCAAAAGGTACGGGTTTGATCCCGAATGTCATCCTTGAGCAAGATACCCCCCTAACCAATACCTGCTCCTTAATTACATGTACATAAATCCGTTCACTGTAAGCCATTTTACTTTGGAGAAAATGTCTGCTAAATGACTCAAATAGTACTGAATTATTTAAAAACAAGTTTCTCGTCCAGCTTGGCTGGAAACCATAAATTGTATGGAGCTTTTGGACAGCAGGAAGCTGACTATGTTAAATTAATACTCAAGCCTATTCCTATTAATCTACACCAGCAGTTCTTAAGCGTTTTCACCTCAGGACGCAAAAGACAATCTTAGTATGTGTGTGGGACTCGACCAGCCTCAGAGTGCTCTGTGGGTTGGTCCGGGTTGGGGCCAATTGTGGGTCCCTGTCCACAGTTTAAGAACCTACAGTGTGCTCCAGTGTGCTCTGTGTCTGAACATTGCTCATATTTCACCAAGACCAAAAACACACTAGTGCACTAATGACTCTAGTGCACTGCGCTCACACCACCAGCCACACCTCCACCGGTCTTACACTGACCGCCTGCCTCTGGTCAGGAATGTCAGGATAATGCGGTTGAAACGGGTCCCTTCAATGACCTTGGAGGACAAACATGATGCCTTTCGTCATCTTAGGGTTTCCAGTTCAACTTCGCTGCTGTACTTTTTTGCACTTTAATAAAAAGGTGTCAAAGTGTTGCAACCAAGGAGAGAGTGAGTGAGAATGAAGTGCTGAAATTGTGGACATAGGCATTTTCACTGCCAGGGTTAGGGGTTTGATCCCCACAGGGGCGTGGTCATGTGTGTGTGTGTGTGTGTGTGTGTGTGTTTGTGTTTGTGTGTGCATGGTCGTGTGTATTGGAGCGTGTGTGTGTGTGTGTGTGTGTGTGTGGCTCGTGTTTGACTGAGAATGTTCCTCTCTGTGACTAATACTTGTTCATGTTGTGTTAAGAAGACAATTGAAATAAATACAGTATCTGAAGATCTGCATGTAAATGACTTGTTAAGAGACCCTGTTAGCTCTCACCGGTCGCCTCTGTGATTTCACCGGGTTTGAAAATACTGGAACACACTGATTACATAGCGGGCAAAACAATGAGTTATCTCATTAACACACATTATAGAGACAGTAGAGGATAACAGATGGTGGGGAGACACCTGCCATGGGGCCTCTGGTGCTGCAGCATCCAGTATCTAGTATACTTAGTTACATTAGATACATTAGCATCTCATACTAATATCCATACTTATTACTGAGTACCACACATACTGAAGCAGCATCACGTAGCGAGAGGGAGGGCTGTGATGCGGTCGCAGGTACGAGGCTGCAGGCCAAGACACGAGCGCCCGCTCTCTGCAAGCGCCATTTATTAGTGAACAGCGAATCGCGACAACAGATTAGGAGTTGTTTGTTTATTTAATAATTGATTTGGCTCTGCAAACACAAATTGTTCCTCAACCGGACTGGGAATCGAGTGTTTGCCAAACAACACGCGCGTTCTCCTGCAGCTCCTGGCGTGGGTCTACACGTGACGTCGCCCACAGCCAGCGTGTCACGCACATTGTGCCGTGAACTGACCCCGTAGCCTCAGACACCGGCTGATCAGGCTGCTCCTGCCTCCCCCCCCTCCCCTGACCACTGCTCAATATGTGGCTGGCGTTTTATTGGTGAACTGTGGTGGTCTTGGCACTGCAAAGTACGTTACAATCGACCATGGATAGCAATATTTAATGTGAGTTAAATGTGAGTCGTGCATGTTTAGATTCAACTCCCAGTGCTGTATCAGCACTTGTGGAACGCCTCTTGTCCAATCAAATGACTTGTTGTATCAACGTTTATGATACTAATACTAGTATGATAATGGTATACAGGCCTCTGGTGCTGTAGTATCTAGTATTTAGTATACTCATATCTAATGCTTATATTAGTACTTATACTAGTGCTAAATATATATTACTGATAATATTCTACAGGCCTCTGGTGCTATAGCCTCTATTAGCTAGTATACTAATATCTTATATGAATATTAATACTTAGAGTATTACATATATACATATAACTATGACTAATTCTTATGTAATAGCAATCTACATGCCTCTAGTGTTGTGGCATCTAGTATCTAGAGTGTTAGTTGTTATATATAATGTGTAATACTAATGTGAATACTTATAGAATCCACAATCTATAATCCTGTGATTCTGAAATGAGTAATTCTGTAATGAATAATGATGATGCTAATAGGACTATTCATTATATTACTACTGTATATACGCTAAAACGAATAATAGTAGTAGTCCTAATAATAGCCACGATCCCTCAATAATAACTGATAATATATTCATACTATGGTAATATATTCATACAACTGCATATATATGCATACTAACACTAGTAACAATACAATTATGAATATTCCTACTACTAGGCTAACAACAATAAATAGGTTACATACTGTTTTTTGTTTTACTATTATTATCATTATGTATTTGCCTTAATACCCCATTTTGCTATTTCTATGTCCCACACACACACACACATACACACACACACACACACACACACACACACACACACACACACACACACACACACACACACACACACACACACACAAGAAAGTGAGTGAGAGAGAGTGAGTTAGAGAGAGCAATAGAGGAAGAAAGTGAGTATGTAAGAGAGAGAGAGAGAGAGAGAGAGAGAGAGAGAGAGAGAGAGAGAGAGAGAGAGGGAGAGAGAGAGGGGAGAGAGAGGGAGAGAGGTGGTCTCTCCACCCTTCATGTCTAACATCACCCTCCGCTGTGTAACAAATGACGCATCGCTCTCTTTCTCTCCTCCCTGTCACTTTGTAGTCGTGGCAACCCAGAGGACTTCTCATTGGACCAGAGCCCCCTCCTCTCCTCTCCTCTCCTCTCCTCTCCTTCCTCCCCTCCTCCCTCTCCCAGGCCTTCTCATTCATCAGAGAAGTGGGGGATAGAATTAAAGACTTGACATGCTGATAATCAGGGGTTTGGGGGGAGGAATTCTGGAGTTCAGTGTTGTTATGTGTTGTTGCATAATGAGGGAGGAGGCAGGGGAGGAAGGGGGGAGCGGGTGAGGAGGAAGCGCAGTCTGTGGAATATGGGTTAATCGAGCTCATTGTTTCCATGGCTTTGTTGTAGTAAAACATACTGAATTACTTTAGATAAACAGCCACTGTGCTTGTTTGGTATAAGATACTCTTATGAAAAGGATAACCTAGTTTTGTGAAACCTGTGAAGATGATGGTTTTAATGTTCATAATCAACATTTTGAAAAACAACTTAAACTTTCGGGTTCTTCTCCAAAACTTTCAAACATATTGGATTTTATTTGTTTCCTCCCTTGATAATCAAGAGCTGTTGTTTTATTTGCAGAGAGCACATTATGCAGCCAACAAACCATGCATATGTATGGTTTGAAGTTGTTTATTTTGGAGTCTGTTTAAAAAAAAAAAAAGCTTTTCTCATAATCATAATTTGGTGTTTTTCTGGAGTGGCTCGTCAGGGTGTTGGAAATGATAATGAGTGTTTGGTGTTTCTGGGCCGTGATGGGGAATAAAACGTCAGTCTCTGCAGGGTTCCTGGATCCCACTCTACACCAGTACTTTCGTACACCAGTACAAATGGCTGAAGTGCCCTTGAGCAAGGCACCTAACCCCTCACTGCTCCCCGAGCTCCGCTGTTGCAGGCAGCTCACTGCATCGGGTTTAGTGTGTGCTTCACCTCACTGTGTGCTTCACCATCACTGTGTTCTGAGTGTGTCACTAATTCACGATTGGGTTAAATGCAGAGACCAAATTTCCCTCACGGGATCAAAAGAGTCATTCTTCTTCTTCTTCTTCTTCTTCTTCTTCTTCTTCTTCTTCTTCTTCTTCTTCTTCTTCTTCACTCTCTCACCCTCCTGTGATCTGGATCCCATTTGGAAAGCAGAGGATGATAGACAGATAGAGGAAGAGGGAGGGAGAGGGAGAGAGAGAAGGAGATGATGAGGCCTCACTTCATCCCCATCCTGTAACGTATGGTGTTCAAGTGAACAAAGGTAAAAGTGTTCATATTAACTAAGGTATTAATGTATATTTTATTAAGGAACTAACTAACCGTAACCCTAACAAGAGGAACGTTACAAACAAGAACTGAGCTGCAATACAGGAACCTTGCCCACATGCTAATGCCATATAATAATGCTTATTACTGCATTAAGTTGATTAATGTACCCTTATTGTTAAGTGTTACCAATGATAACGTGTACATTTTGACTAACAAACACAGAAGGTGATTGTTTATGTGTGCATGATGTATGGTTTGTTCTAGCAATATAAAACCATGATCTAGTAATAGTGAATTCATTCCACATTAAGCTCATGTAACCCGTGTGGTACTGACACAGGACAGAGGTTAGAGAGGGAGGTTGTCTTGGTCTTAGAGGAGGGGTTTCCTCTCATCCAACAGAGAGAGGGATAATATCCTGCTATTCTCACCTCTTCTCTCCATCTATCTCCACCACTCACTATCTCTCTCCCCTCTCTCATCCCCTCTTCCTCTCATGTTTCTCCTCTTCCTCTCCTCTTTAACATATCACCTCTCATTTTCTTCAGCTTTCCTCCTCCTCTCTCTGCCTCTTTTCTTCTCTCATCCTCTCTCTATCTCTCTCCGCCTCTCTCCCTTCTCACCTCCTCTCCTCTTTAGAAGACAATATTCCCTCTCCTCCTCCGACACAAGTCTTAGAGAAGGAGAGAGAGAGAGAGAGAGAGAGAGAGAGAGAGAGAGAAAGAGAGAGAGAGAGAGAGAGAGAGAGAGAGAGAGAGAGAGAGAGGAGAGAGAGAGAGAGAGAGAGAGACAGACAGAGAGAGAGAGAGAGAGAGAGAGAGAGAGAGAGAGAGAGAGAGAGAGAGAGAGAGAGAGAGGACAGAGACAGAGACAGACAGAGAGATAGAGTGATCTTATCATGTAGGCCTGAGCACTGTGGGAAGACACGTGTTTGAGCGTAGATGCCTGCAGGGGAACAGGGAGCTGCTGGAGCTCCAGTAGCAGATGTTAATGAAACATATATCCCACCATGAATTATGAAGAGCAAAGACCATGGAGCCTGGAGAATTCCCCTCCACATCTGGAGCTGAATATTTCACCCCCTCCTCCATCTTCAGTCCTCTCTTGTTCAGGAGAAATGTGAAGCCTGAATACACGCCATCGAAACAAATATTCTGTTTAATCCATAACTTCTCCTATTCTCTGTCAGGGAGTTCTTTTACAGTCCTTGTATAAGGCCAGCATGGACAGATAGTCCACTGAGCCTGACGTTACGAGTGTTTCCTGGCGTTGACTGGACTGGGTGCGGGTTCCGGGGGTTAAGTGTGTGAGAGGCCTGTTTCTGTAGAGTAAAACGCTGTTTGTCTTGTTGTTGAAGTCACAGCATATTTACCAGGCGGCTCCCGCCACCGGCCGAGCAGAGGAGCCATCTGGGAGCGACTCAGGGACTCCAGTCTGACATCTTGAGCTGCAGATGGAAGAGGTGATCCTCGTGTGGTGCTAAATACAGACTCCTCCTCTCTCCTCCTCATATCTCTTCATCTCTCCTTGCTCCTTTTGCTTGCCTCCTGTCTCCCACTCTCTACTCCTCCTCCTTCCCTCTAATGTTCTGTTCATTCTCTTTCTCACCTGCTCCTGCTCCCTTCCCATCTCCCCCCCCCCCTCATCTTCCCTCCCCTCTCTTGTCCTCTTCTTTCCACCTCTCCAACCCTTTCTCCTGCCTCCCTTTCTTTTCTCCTCCTCTTTCCTCTTTTCCTCCCTTTCTCTCGTCGCTCCCCCCTGTGGTCAGTCCCTCTGTTCCTGTTAGCCCCTTTGAATAATCTCTTGGATTGATTTGCTCTGGTTTTTCCTCAATGTCTATATTTTATATTATTTTATCTTGTGTGGATGATAAAGAAACACAGACTCCGGCTCTCCTCTCTACATCATTATCTGCCATTCCGCTGTTTGCTAACAGTTTATTTGTCTGTGTGCGTTTAGATTTACATAGTTTTAATTGTGTCTGTTCAAAGTGTGTTAGCACACTGAGGCCAGCACTCTGTCTGCATAATGAAGCGTGCATGCGGGAGTGTGTTTGGTGCCATTGTAATTGGGCCAAATGTTGTTGTACGCTGCAATAGAGGTGTTATTACCTCAGATGCATCCCTCTCCTCTGCACCCCCTTCCCGTCCTCTGTGATCCTCTCTGCTTCACTCTTCTTCCGTTCCCTCAGAGCAGGATCCCGTCGACAGCACCGGTCCGTCACAGAGAGGAAGACGCTGCTGTAAAATAAAAAGAAATATCAAAGAAAACGTCTTTTTCTGTGTCCCCCCACCCCCCTCCCCTCACCCCACCCCCCTTTAGAGCAAATGTTACCGCTCTGCCCAACAAATTGTTAATCGGATCCGCTCAAACATGTCCTCTCCTCTCCGGCTGGCTGCGACGGCGGCTGGAGGTTCCATTTCTATGGCAAGCACGAGCTGCCATTTGCAGACTGGCAGAGCAAATGTTAATGTGCTCTCCGTTTGCACGCGCCTGTCTTCACTGGGCTGGGGGTGGGGGGGGGGGGGGGGGGCACCGTGTCGACTGGGTGGGGGGGTCTTTACTTAAGGTAATGTGATGGAGCTCTTCTCGCACATTTACCCCTGCGACTCCACACACACCCGGGGGGTTGCGCCACTGCTCGGGTAATGGTCAGTGTGCATACTTACATATGTATGTGTGTGTGTGTGTGTGTGTGTGTGTGTGTGTGTGTGTGTGTGTGTGTGTGTGTGTGTGTGTGTGTGTGTGGTTGTTTTGCTACACTCATGTGTGTTTGTGTGAAAGCAACATGGCTGGAGTAGATATATAGATGGACTACAGTAAGTTGGTGTTCTATATGGTTTTAAAGACAACAGAGAGAGGGATGTGATTTGGATGTTTTATGGTTTTAAGGAGAGTGTATGTCTTGGTGAACTAGATGTGTTCTACATGGTTGTATAGAAGAGAGGGATGTCCTGGTGATCTAGATGTGTTCCATATGGTTTTAAAGAAGAGAGGGATGGAGGGGAAGGAGAGAGGGGAGGAAGAAGGAAAACAGGTCATCTGTTGACATGGATGAATGGAAGATAACACAACACACACACTCTAATGGACCTAG